>BJCM01007338.1:0-17487 GCA_018326385.1 Flaveria bidentis
CTTCAGACTTTGTCTTCAGTTTTTGTCTTCAGACTTTGTCTTCAGACTTTTGTCTTCAGACTTTGTCTTTAGACTTTTATCTTCAGACTTTGTCTTCAGACTTTGTCTTCAGCTTTTGTCTTCAGACTTTGTCTTCAGCTGATGTAGACTACTTTAGTTGTTATGATGTCTGTGGGACTTAAAGGTTTTTCTAATCTGGCTCATTGGTTCTTTTGGTCCAACATAGGGCAATTGAGGGGTGATGAAAATATGCGATCGACTTTAGTCCTATTTATACTGAATCTGTTGTCAATCGGGCGTCTGGATCCATTCGCACTCCTCATTCAGTCGATTGGCTCAGTTGGTCACATTCAGTCGTGCAACTAGGTTTCAGTCGTGCGACTGACTCATTCGGTCACCTCCATTCATGCGATTGGTTCATTCTTGTGATCCAATCGTGTGAATGGTTCATATTCATGCCCCATTCGTGTGAGTGGTTCATAAGTATGGTCCAATCGTACGACTGGTCCATACTCATGGTACATTCGTGTGACTGGTTCATAAGTATGGTCCAATCATACGACTGGTCCATACTCATGGTCCAGTCGTGCGAATGGCTCATACTTATGAGTTTGACCTTACAACCATTCATACACTTAGCCCTTTTACTTATTGATAAGACATTTTGACCAGTGATCATCTCAGACATGACCATTTTAACTTAGAAAATTGTTGATCACCTCTGACATGATCTTTTTAACAACAAAACAATTTGTCACCTCAGACGTGACCCTTTTAGGTTTGAAAACCCCATTGGTCACCTCAGATGTAACCCTTTTAGTGAGTAAATCCCAGATTGACTTCTAATGCGTAGTCTGACCTTTAACTACTAAATTAACTGAAATTAACTAAATTAAACAAATATAACTAAAACAAAGCTAAAACATATTTTGTATTTTTGTGTGAGGTTCAAATCCTAAGATAAGTATCTACCAAATTTTTCTTCCTAAACAGTATAGCGTCAAGTTACTTTGATCATAACTGGAACGATTCATTATGGAATCATATAGGTTTATCAAATCATTTGGGACATTTTACCAAAGCGTTTTGATGCTAGATTCTTGTTTTCATCGAGAGTCATTAGCAAGTTTAGGAAATCATACTAGTGCTATAAGATACACACAATGATTTGGACTTTCAAGAATTGCAGCTCATGATGATTATCAGTATACTTGTCCTCTTAAATCCATACACAGATTTTTGACACACATTGGTGATTATTTAAGGTTTAATTATTTCAACAAGCATTTGTAGATCTCGCACTTATATGGTAATAAACATTCCTCAGGTTGATATGGATCCTTCGGGTTGACTGACATACACTATCTCCCGGATTTCACCATGAATATCCAGTTGATAAACTTTGATCTTCATGTACGATGCATAGGCTAGGAAGATACGGATTGCTTTCATTCTTGCCACTTGTGTAAAGACTTCATTGTAATCAATACCCTCGACTTGTCAAAATCCTTGAACTACAATTCAACCCTTGTTTCTTATAATGACTCCTTGGTCATCTTTCTTGCATTTCAAAACCCATTTGGTGCCAATGACTTTAGCACCTTTAGGACTATCCACCAGAGTCCATACTCCTAACTTCTTGAGTTGAAGAAGTTCTTCTTGCATGGCACTCACCCATGCCTCGTCGTTTAGGGCTTCACTAACATATTTTGGCTCAAATTGAGACACAAAACATCGATATGCACTATCATGAAGATACCCCTTTTCCATTACTGAGACATAATCCGCTGAGTATAGCTGATTTCTTGTCTGTACTCCTGATCGAACATCGCCAATGACATTATCCAAGGGATGATAAACATTTAGACGAGATTCAGGAGTGGTGGGTACAACTACCTCATTATCCAGATTATGAACATCAGGTTCAGTATCTGAGGCAGTGGGAGTGTGGGGTTCCGAGGTGTCAGAGGCATCAAGATCTTATGCTTGTGTACTTGCAGTAGTAGGAACCTATTCCTACTAATCCACCTGCTTATTTGCCACGTCTTCATCGTCAGAGGAGGAGTCACTTACCTCAAGTGCTCCCCCTAAAGAACTAGAAGACTCACCTTGTGACGTTGAGGTTGTCGGGTCCAGTGATGGTGTATTTAACACTTCGTATATCATTCTGGATGATAGCTCATCCTCAGGAGGGAAGAGAGGGATGTTGAAGGACTTAAAGAATCCATCATAGTCGAAAAAGAAGGAGGGTCCTTTTCCAGCAAGGGGGTGGTGTATCTCTGTACATCAATGTTGCACCACACTTCTACAAGACCCGTTGAGTTGTTGTAAACTCTCTTATTCGGTATATTGTATCCTAAGTAAATTCCTTCTTCGGCCTTCTCGCTAAACTTCCCTGACTGAGTTTTCTTCAGTAGTGTACATGGTGCGCCAAATGGCTCGAGATACTCCAGATTTGGTTTATGTCGTTAGAGCAACTCGTAGCACGTTTGCCGTGACGTTTGACCACTGAGACTTGATTGAGAGTATAACGTGCATTAGCTACCGCCTCGTTTCAAAATTGGATAGGTAGTTGTGAGTCTGCGAGCATCGTCCGGGCTGTCTCTATCAAGCTTCTATTCTTTCCCTCAGCAACCCCGTTCATTTAAGGAGTGTAGGCAGAAATGAACTGGTGCACTATTCCTTTTTCTTTGCAGAATGCCTCCATCCATTGGTTCGTGAACTCGGTGCCATTTTCTGAGCAAACTTGTCTTACCTTTAGCTTGTATAGTGACTCCAATGTAGTTACCAGCTCTTTGAATGATTCAAATGTCTCTTATTTGGATTCAGAAACATCACCCAAAAATATCTTGAGTAATTATCCGTAACTACATAGCAGTACAAATTACTGGCAATGCTCTTTGTACTGACTGGCCCAAACAGATCCATGTGAAGAAGCTCAAGAGGTAGATCAATTGAGTGAACTTTCTTTTCCTTATGAGACTTCTTTGTTTGTTTGCCTTTCTTACATGCGACACAAAAATCCGGTAATTGGAAGTTCTTGACATTTACGCCACGCACTCGATCATTCTGGATCAAGTGATTCATCTACCATGGATTAATGTGTCCCATTCTCCTATGCCAGGAGATAGAGTCTTTCTCAGTTTCCTTTGACAAGAAGCATTGTACTTGATGATAAGTTGTGGAGGCCTTTGATAAGTCCAAGACATATAAATCATTATATCTTGAAGCTGACATTAAGACTTGATCCTCCGGTATCACATACTCCTTCTTCAACACATAGCACTTCTTATTGTCAAAGACGACCTTGAATCCATTATCACTAATCTGGGATACAGAAAGAAATTATTTTGAAGTTGTTGAACATAGTTTACCTTATCAAATTTCACTTTCTGGTTTCCCACTTCCCCTGTGCAGTGATATAACATCCTTTATTTCCAGTAAATGAAACGTGTCCTCCTTTAATTTCTTTGACATTTGACAAGAGAGACAGGTTTCCAGTCATCTGCCTTGATGCTCCGCTATCAACAATCCAGGTATATGTAGAAGCACTATAGCGGACACCCTGCACATTAAAAGGAAATAATTAGTTGAGGTTAGGGACCTAAGCCTTAACTGGCTTGGGTGAGCCAGAGGCATCACACATCATGAATTCTACCCACTGTCCATTTGAGGGAGAGGGTATATTAGTCTTCTTCTTGTTCTCATTATCCGACAATAGACTTGATTTTTCTTTCCATAAGCCAGTTTTGTGTAAGGCATGTTTGTGATAAACAGATGACTGACTTATGGTTTGACCTTTGTGTTCACTAATTCTTCTTGGTGGAGTGATAGAACTCTTTTTAGAAGAACTTGGTTTAGGATCATGAAGTTCCATTTTCTTTCTTGGTGTCTGAAAATAAGGACAGTTAGAAGCAATGTGTCCATACTTTCCATAATTATAGCATGATCCACTTTCAACATGTTGGTGGAACTGTTTCTGTGGGGAAGTATATGACCCAGGTGTAACTTTAGTCTGTTTGGGTTTTGACACTTCTTGTTTAGATGTTTTATCTTCTTTAACAAAATTAATTGTTTGAACCTTTTTAACATCTTTACCCTTTTTTTATTTGGACTTATACATGGTACACGTGATTGGTTGACTTGTTTGGTCCTTTTAGGTTCAGAATTAGACATGATTGAACCTGATTTTACTTTAACCTTTTCAAATTGTTCATCCAAATTAACAATAGGCATTTTACCATTTGACTTTAAAGTGGTCTCTTTTTGTTTAGTGACAGATTCAATAGGTTTATTTGTGGAATCTGGATCACTTACTAGAGGAGTGGACACCATATAATCCTTGATTGGGTTATTATCAATTGGTTTACATTTAACATTCAACAAGGTCTCATGTGGTGGTGGAACCACTTTATAACCCAAACCCTCTCCGTTGTTGCGTTCTTTCACTAAGTGCTAAACTATGTGAGAAGAACTGGTCCAACTGTGAAGTTTTTGTTTTAAAGAGTTTACTTCGACTTCCAAAATTGCTTTTTGTTTCTTAGTTTCTTCTAGGGAGTTTAAATAGAACTTTATGTCATTTGCTTGGTTCAAGTCAACAAATTCGGTTTCCCTAAGTTGTTTATTTAACAGTTCTATTTTCTCTTTATAACTGTGCTCATTTTGTTTTAAAATCCGGTTTGCTTTTATGCACAGTTGTAAGTCATTTACTAATCTATCATTGTGATCTAATAACCTAGCAACTTTTGAGTCTATGCTTTCTTGAAATTTATTACACTCATTACAAGCATGACTATCAAAAAGTTGGTCTTTAGTACATACCTGAGAAGATTCGGTTGAATCAGCCATCATAACAGAGTTTGACTGTACGGGTGTCGGTGATTCTGAACATGTTGTACTGTGAACTTCTTCATTCAGGTGATTGACCATATTTGCAGTTTCTTCAGTATTAGACATCACTAGTTCCACTACGATTTCACCTTCGCTTGCTGAGTCATCATCCAAAACTTCAACACACGCAATGTTGGATTCTCCTGGAGATACAAAGCGAAAGGTCCAATCTTGCCCTTCGTCATCTTGTGCAATTGAGGCCTTAGGATCCTTGCTTGACGATGTAGCCCCATTTGTGGGTTTATCTTGACGATTGAAGGTGGAGAATGGATTACCATTACCTGTTTTCTTGGGCTTCACCCATTCACGCTTGAAATGCCCTTCTCTCCACAGTTAAAACAGGCAACTTTGGTTTTATCGAAACCAAAGGTAGTGACTTTGGTGGCTATCAAGTTCTGTCCCGTTTTCTTCATAAATTTCTTCGCCCTTCAGACAGCACTAGCCAACGCCCACATGATATCCATTCTTTCGAGTTCAGATTCATCTACTTGCTCGTAGTCTTCATCGGCGAGATGGCAGTTTCTAATCTTCCCCGCAACTAGACCGTCATAGGAATGAACGACAGTTGCTAGAAGATCCATATGCTCCTTTGCCACCTCTGCAGACACATTAACGAGATTCTCGGTCTTTAATTTCGTAGCATTTCCTTCAGGTGCTATATAATGGGTGCAAGATGACCCTAACGTGTCAGATCCTGAAGTAATGGCTTGGGACGGAGCGGTTGAACTCGACACGAATGCCGTTTGTAGTGGTGCTCCAGAAGTTTTTGGTTGAGGAGTTGAGTTGTAAAGTGACGGGTTTTGATCATATGATCCTTTTTAAGACCTATACTTCATCCTCAACTCTTCCTCTCTCAGCTTTAGAATGAAATCATTAATATCCAACTTTTATAGCATATCATTCTGTCTGAGATTTGACACAAACGAAACCCACTTTTCTGGTAGTCCATCTGCGAAATTCGACACCTTGTCTTCCATGGATGTGGTAACCCCATGAGTGTGCAGCTCACTCATCAAGTGGTAGAAACGGTCGATGATGTCATCCAGGCTCTCTTTTCCTATCGAAGAGAAGTTATCAAACTCCTTCTTCAAAGCCTTTGCCTTTAATGCCTTCAACGTCGCATTCCCGTCATACCGTTTTTCCAGAGCATCCCATAGCTTTTTGGCTTGTTTATTCTCAAAAAACTGATGTAATATATCCTTAGGAATTGACTAAGTTAAGAAAGCATACACCTTCTTCTCTGCGTTGTACTTTACCTTCTGGCTATCCAACATGCCACCCAAGGTAAGTTTTACTCCATCAGCACCAACCGGCATGCTATACCCAGTCTCGAGCCCACAATGGAAGCAAAGGTTTGAGATATACTTAAATGGAGTTGATCCTAATTTGTGGGAATCAATCGAGACTGGGTATAGCATGCCGGTTGGTGCTGATGGAGTAAAACTTACCTTGGGTGGTATGACTGATAGCCAGAAGGTAAAGTATAATGTAGAGAAGATGGTGTATGCTTTGTTAACTCAGTCAATTACTAAGGATATATTCCATCAGTTTTCTGAGAACAAACAAGCCAAGAAGTTATGGGATGCTCTGGAAAAATGGTATGACGGGAATGCGACGCTGAAGGCGTTAAAGGCAAAGGCTTTGAAGAAGGAGTTTGATAACTTCTCTTCGATAGGAAAAGAGAGCCTGGATGACATCATCGATCGTTTCTACCACTTGATGAGTGAGCTGCACACTCATGGGGTTACCACGTCAATGGATTACAAGGTGTCGAATTTCGCAGATGGATTGCCAGAAAAGTGGGTTTCGTTTGTGTCAAACCTCATACAGAATGATATTCTAGCAAAGTTGGATATTAACGATTTCATTCTGAAGCTGAGAGAGGAAGAGTTGATGATGAAGTACAGGTCTCAAAAAGGATCATATGATCAGAACCCGTCACTTTACAACTCAACTCCTCAACCAAAAAATTCTGGAGCACCACTTCAAACAACATTCGTGTCCAGTTCAGTCGCTCCGTCCCAAGCCATTACTTCAGGATCTGACACGTCAGTGTCATCTTGCACCCAATATATAGCACCTGAAGCAAATACTACGAAGTTGAAGACCGAGAATCTCAGTAATGTGACTGTAGAGGTGGCAAAGGAGCATATGGATCTCCTAGCAGCTGTAGTTCACTCTTATGATGGTCTAGTTGCGGGGAAGATTGGAAACTGCCATCTCACCGATGAAGACTATGAGCAGGTAGATGAAACTGAACTCGAAAGAATGGATATCATGTGGGTGTTGGCTAGTGCTGTCCGAAGGGTGAAGAAGTTTATGAAGAAAACGGGACAGAACTTGATAGCCACCAAAGACACTACCTTTGGTTTCGATAAAACCAAAGTTACCTATTTTAACTATGGAGAGAAGGGGCATTTCAAGCGTGAATGTGTGAAGCCCAAGAAAAAAGGTAATGGTAATCCATTCTCCACCTTCAAACGTCAAGATAAACCCACAAATGGGGCTACATCGTCAAGCAAGGATCCTAAGGCATTGACTGCACAAGATGACGAAGGGCAAGATTGGACCTTTCGCTTTGTATCTCCAGGAGAATCCAACATTGCTTGTGTTGAAGTTTTGGATGACGACTCAGCAAGCGAAGGTAAAATCACAGTGGAACTAGTTACGTCTAATAATGAAGAAACTGCGAATGTGGTCAATCACCTGAATGAAGAAGTTCACAGTACAACATGTTCAGAATCACCAGCACCCGTACAGTCAAACTCTGCTATGATGGTTGATTCAACCGAATTTTCTCAGGTAAGTACTAAAGACCAACTTTTTGATAGTCATGCTTGTAATGAATGTGATAAATTTAGAGAAAGCATAGACTCAAAATTTACTAGGCTATTAGATCACAATGACAGTTTAGTAAATGAATTACAACTGTGCACAGAAGCAAACAGGATTTTAAAACAAAATGAGCACAGTTATAAAGAGAAAATAAAACAGTTAAATAAACAACTAAGGGAAACCGAAGTTGTAGCTTTTTACCAAGCTAATGACATAAAGGTCTATTTAAACTCCCTAGAAGAAACTAAGAAACAAAAAGCAGTTTTGGAAGTCGAAGTAAATTCTTTAAAACAAAAACTGCACAGTTGGACCAGTTCTTCTCATATAGTTCAGCACTTAGTGAAAGAACACAACAACGGGGAGGGTTTGGTTTACAAAGTGGTTCCACCACATGAGACCTTGTTGAATGCTAAATGCAAACCAATTAATAACAACCCAATCAAGGATCATGTGGTGTCCACTCCTCTAGTAAGTGATCCAGATTCCACAAGTAAACCCATTGAATCTGTCACTAAACAAAAGGAGAAAACTTTAAAGTCAAAAGGTAAAATGCCTATTGTTAATTTGGATGAACAATTTGAAAAGGTTAAGGTAAAGTCAGGTTCAATCACGTCTAATTCTGAATCTAAAAGGACCAAACAAGTTAACCAATCACGGGCACCATGTCTAAGTCCAAACACACAAAAGGGTAAAGATGTTAAAAAGGTTCAAACAATTAAATTTGTTAAAGAAGATAAAACATCTAAACAAGAAGTGTCAAAACCCAAACAGACTAAAGTTACACCTGTGTCATACAATTCCCCACAAAAACAGTTCCACCAACATGTCGAAAGTAGATCATGCTACAATTATGGAAAATATGGACACATTGCTTCTAACTGTCCTTATTATCAGACACCAAGAAAGAAAATTGAACTTCATGATCCTAAACCAAGTTCTTCTAAAAGGAGTTCTATCACTCCCACAAGAAGAATTAGTAAACATAAAGTTCAAACCATAAGTCAGTCATCTGTTTATCACAAACAGGCCTTACACAAAACTGGCTTATGGAAAGAAAAATCAAGTCCAATGTCTAATAATGAGAACAAGAAGAAGTCTGATCTACCATCTCACATAAATGGACAGTGGGTAGAATTCATGATGTGTGATGCCTCTGGGTCACCCAAGCCAGTTAAGGCTTGGGTCCCTAACCTCAACTAATCATTTCCTTTTAATGTGCAAGGTGTCCGCTATAGTGCTTCTACAAATACCTAGATTGTTGATAGTGGAGCATCAAGGCACATGACTGGAAACCTGTCTCTCTTGTCAAATGTCAAACAAATTAAAGGAGGACATGTTTCATTTGCTGGAAATAAAGGAGGTTATATCACTGCACAAGGGGAAGTGGGATACCAGAAAGTGAAATTTGATAAGGTAAACTATGATCAACAACTTCAAAATAATTTACTTTCTATATCCCAGATTTGTGATAAAGGATTCAAGGTCGTCTTTGACAACAAGAAGTGCTATGTGTTGAAGAAGGAGTATGTGATACCGAAGGATCAAGTCTTAATGTCAGCTTCAAGATGTAATGACTTATATGTCTTGGACCTATCAAAAGCCTCCACAATTGATCATCAAGTACAATGCTTCTTGTCAAAGACAACAGAAAAAGACTCCATCTCCTGGCATAGGAGAATGGGACACATTAATCCACAGAAGATGAATCATTTGATCCAGAATGATCTAGTGCGTGACGTAAATGTCAAGAACTTCCAATTACCAGATTTTTGTGTCGCATCTAAGAAAGGCAAACAGACGAAGAAGTCTTATAAGAAAAAGAAAGTTCACTCAATTGACTGCCTCTTGAGCTCCTTCACATGGAGCTGTTTGGCCCAGTCAGTACAAAGAGCATTGCCAGCGATTTGTACTGCTATGTAGTTACGAATGATTACTCAAGATTTTCTTGGGTGATATTTCTGAAATCCAAATCAGAGACATTTGAATCATTCAAAGAGATAGTAACTACATTGGAGTCACTGTACAAGCTAAAGGTTAGACAAGTTCGCTCAGACAACAGCACCGAGTTCAAGAACCAATGGATGGAGGCATTCTGCAAAGAAAAAGGAATAGTGCACCAGTTCACATCTGCCTACACTCCTCAAATGAATGGGGTTGCTGAGAGAAAGAATAGAAGCTTGATAGAGACAGCCCAGACGATGCTCGCAGACTCGAAACTGCCTATCCAATTTTGGAACGAGGCGGTAGCTAATGCATGTTATACTCTCAATCGAGTCTCAGTGGTTAAACGTCATGGTAAAACGTGCTACGAGTTGCTCCAACGATGTAAACAAAATCTGGAGTACCTCGAGCCATTTGGCGCACCATGTACACTGCTGAAGAAAACTCAGTCAGGGAAGTTCAGTGAGAAGGCCGAGGAAGGAATCTTCTTAGGATACAACATACCGAATAAGAGAGTTTACAACAACTTAACGGGTCAAGTAGAAGTGTGGTGCAACGTTGATGTATAGAGATACACCACCCCCTTGCTGGAAAAGGACCCTCATTCTTTTTCGACTATGATGGATTCTTTAAGTCCTTCAACATTCCTCTCTTCCATCCTGAGGATGAGTTATCGACCAGAATGATGTACGAAGTGTTAAATACACCATCACTAGATCCGACGACCTCAGTGTCACAAGGTGAGTCTTCTAGTTGTTCAGGGGGAGCACTTGAGGTAAGTGACTCCTCCTCTGATGATGAAGACGTGGCAAATGATCAGGTGGATCAGGAGGAACAGGTTCCTACTACTGCAAGTACACAAGCATCAGATGTTGATGCCTTTGCCACTTCCGAACCCCACACTCCCACTACCTCAAATACTGAACCTGTTGTTCACAATTTGGATAATGAGATAGTTGTACCCACCACTCCTGGATCTTGACTAAATGTTTATCATCTTTTGGATAATGTCATTGGCGATGTTCGTTCAGGAGTACAAACAAGAAATCAGCTATACTCAGCTGATTATGCCTCAATAATGGAAAAGGGATATCTTCACGATGGTGCATATCGATGTTTTGTGTCTCAATTTGAGCCAAAATATGTTAGTGAAGCCCTAAATGTCGAGGCATGGGTAATTGCCATGTAAGAAGAACTTCTTCAATTCAAGAAGTTAGGAGTATGGACTCTGGTGGATAGACCTAAAGGTGCTAAGGTTATTGGCACCAAATGGGTTTTGAAGCAGAAGAAAGATGAGCAAGGAGTGATTATAAGAAACAAGGCTCGACTCGTAGTTCAAGGATTTCGACAAGTCGAGGGTATTGATTACAATGAAGTATTTGCACCTGTGGCAAGAATGGAAGCAATCCGTATCTTCCTAGCTTATGCATCTTACATGAAGATCAAAGTTTATCAACTGGATGTAAAGAGTGCATTTCTTCATGGTGAAATCTGGGAGACAGTGTATGTCAGTCAACCTGAAGGAGTGACACCAAGCCCCAAGAGCTTGGTATGAAAAGTTCTCGACTCATCTTGTGAAACACGGTTTTTGCAGAGGAGTGATTGACTGTACACTGTTCATCAAAGAAAAGAATGGTGACTTACTGCTAGTTCAGATCTATGTTGATGACATAATCTTCTGTTCCAAAAACAAAGAATTATGTAAAGAATTTGAAGCAGTCATGAAAGCTTAATAGATGAAGTTCTTTCTCGGGTTACAGGTGGATTAGACACCAAAGGGGATATTTCTACATCAGACCAAGTATGTAGGCGATATTCTCAGTCGGTTTGATATGGAGAATGCTTCGGCAGCTGGAACTCCACTTGCTACAAACCATGATGTAGCACCCGACGAAACTGGTGATCTGGTGGATGCCACCATGTACCGAGGAATGATCGGATCACTCATGTACCTCACTGCCTCACGACCTGATATCATGTACGCGACATGTCTTTGCTCCAAATATCAGGCGAAACCAAAAGTTAACCCATCTCATCGGAGTCAAAAGGATATTTCGTTTTCTGAAGGGTACTCCAACACTCGGGTTGTGGTATCTTCATGACGATTACTTTGAGCTTACAACGTATAGCGATTCGGATTATGGCAGCTGCAAAATGAACTACAAGTCAACTTCAGTAGGATGTCAATTCTTTGGGAGAAGATTAGTCACGTGGCAGTGTAAGAAGCAGACAACGGTTGCTCTGTCAACTTGTGAAGCTGAATATGTTGTTGCTGCAAGCTGCTGTTCATAAATCATCTGGATTCAGCAACAAATGCGGGACTACGGTTTGAAATTCTCTAACACTCCTATATTTGTTGATAATTCTGTTGCTATAGCCGTAACTAAAAATCCAGTCCAACATTCTAAGACCAAACACATCGGAATTAAATATCATTTTATACGTGATTGCTTTGAAAAAAATTAATCGATGTTGTTAAAATTAATACAGACTTTCAACGCGCTGACCTCTACACAAAAGCTTTTGACAAATCAAGATTTTTATATCTGCTAGAGGTCAACGGGGTGAAAAAGAAAAGTGAAGTGATTCCAGACGATGATAGTACATAGTCCGACAAGTAGAGTTGTTTTTTAGTTTTTATCTTATTTTCTTTTAGTTTATTTTATTTCTTCGCCTATTAAAATTCTAAACGCAAAAACATTTTCGGTTTTAGGATTTTAGGGGGAGAATAGGATAAATAATAAAAAAACAAGGGAGGAGGACAATCTAGCTAATAGAAATGAGATCGTATCTGTAATACAGATTCAATGATTATGGAAAATGATAGTACACAAGAACAAAGAGTTTGGGACTTTAAAAGAATTTAACTGATTAAGATGCAAAATTCGAAGTAAAAGTCTGAGAAGTCTAAGCAACATAAAAGGAAAAATGATAGTAAAACTAGCTGCTACTAAGGTAACACAGAGAAAGTAGATCCAGAGGTTGCTAGACTAGTACATGATGTGTCGGTAGATTCAACACAATAGATAAATAGACCTCATTGATGATTTCAAGCTCAAACTAAGTTGTTCAACAAGCTGTGGGTTATCATCTTATCCCTGTTAACACAACTAACGAAGTTCCAATAAGGGGTGACGAGCAAAATAAACGCCACAAATGTGTGTGGATGACCATAAAAATGAGTAACGCACATGAAAAATGCAAAAAGCAATCAAGCTAATAACCTATGTTGTTGGTGTGATCTGTGCAAAAAGAATATAATTGCTCAAACAAGAAGATAGGTTGTGTGCCTCTCTGCTGTGTGGTAGCACTGACTTGAGGATAAGCATAACCTAAATATTCTAGAATTCATTGTTGTTTGCGCCTCTCTGCTGTGCGATGGCACTGACCTGAGGCTTGGCATCTCTTTGAAAGCTCTTAGAATAGTTTCTTCTTATCACAATACCCGTAGACCGCTCAAAAATCTCCTAAGGAATGTTGATTACCATATAAGTATGGGATCCACAAATGCTTGTTGAAATAACTAAACTTTAAATCATCACCAATGTGTGTCAAAAATCTATGTATGGATTTAAGAGGACAAGTATACTGACAATCATTGTGAGCTGCAATTCTTGAAAGTCCAAATCATTGTGTGTATCTTACAGCACTAGTATGATTTCCTAAACTTGCAAATGACTCTCGATGAAAACAAGAATCTAGCATCAAAAGGCTTTGGTAAAATGTCCCAAATATTTGATAAACCTGTATGATTCCATAATGAATCGTTCCAGTTATGATCAAAGTAACTTGACGCTATACTGTCTAGAAATAAAAATCTGGTAGATACTTATCTTAGGATTTCAACCTCACACAAAAATACAAAATTATGTTTTAGCTTAGTTTTATTTCTAGTGTTTAATTTAGTTAATTTCAATTAATTTAGTAGTTAAATGTCGGACTACGCATCGGAAGTCAATCTGGGATTTACTCACTAAAAGGTCACGTTTGAGGTGACCAATGGGGTTTTCAAATGTAAAAGGGTCACGCATGAGGTGACAAATTGTTTTGTTGTTAAAAGGATCACATCTGAGGTGATCAATAGTTTTCTAAGTTAAAATGGTCATGTCTTAGATGATAAATGGTCAAAATGTCTTATAAATAAGTAAACGGGCTAAGTGTATGAATCGTCATAAGATCAAACTCATAAGTATGAGCCATTCGCACGACTGGATCATGAGTATGGACCAGTCGTACAATAGGACCATACGTATGAGCCCAATCGCACGACTAAACCACACGTATGGACCATACATGCGATTGGACCATAAGCATGGGTCAATCCATACGATTGGTTCATCAGAATGAACCAATCGCACGAATCGAGGTGACCGAATGAGTCAGTCGCACGACTGAAGGTGACCGACTGAGCCCATCGCACGACTGAGCCTCAATCGAACGAATCAACAATGCGATTAGGTTCAGTCGCACGACTGAAGGAAACCCTAGTATAAATAGAGGGGGAGTCGGTCGCAGACATTCATCACCCCCAAATCGCCCCTAAATAGCACGACAGCAATACCACTCTGCCCAAATTTTATATCCGTGATTTAGCACCATATTTATGATTCTTACTGATTCCACATCGTTTCTACAGGTAATGCGGGACTAGACTTGATCAAATTGCATCAATTAATCAAGCCCTAAGTGTTAAAATAGGTCCAAAACTAAAACCAAAACATAATCACTAAATAAACCACTAATATATACTTAAATGTCAAATTATTTAGTACTAAGAGTTATGTTGATGGATTGCGAGTCGAATGAGACTAACCTGAATGTTTAACATCAAGTATAGATCAAAAATCAATCCTATAGTACGGAACAGAGACGTTATGCGAATGGACACACTGATGAACTTCAATCGCATGATTGAATTGGGCGAATGACTCAATCGTACGAATGAACCATGCATATGAACTCAGTCGCACGACTGATTCAACCGCATAGAACAGCATACGACTCAGTGGAGTCGCAGGTTCATTCGCACGACTGAGCTCATTCATACGACTGAGACTCAGTCGGATTGTCCATTCGCACGACAGAACAGAATGCATAAAGATCATTACAATTCAACTGACATTCACTTACACACACTCTAACGTTTGTCTATCTTGTGTTACAGCATTATGTCGAGTCGGTGGACGATGAGAACTAAGCACAACATATGTGCTCATCTAGACACTATCTCCCGGAACACGTCTGAGTTCACGAGCATTATTAAATTTCTACGGAGATCGAGGATTTTCAGAGCTATCTCCACTCCATGCACACCATACAGGTCGATACACCAGGCTTTCTTGGAAAGCGCTATTGTAGATAGACCGTATTCGGAGTTCCATCCTTGGTCAGGACATAGACATCTGTGAGGACGATCTAAGGACGGTCTTAGAGTTGGGAGATAATGGCGATTGCCCTACCAAACTGCACCCATTAACTGTCCGAGGTTGCTTTCTTTGGGCTAAGTACTCGGGGGACATCAACGCAGGTGTGCTCAACAAGAGCAACCTGTGCCCCCAATTCAAGTACTTAGCCCATGTGATGCTGAAGTGTATTGCCTCAAGGAAGGGAGGTTTTGATGAGCTTTCTGATCAGATCCAAAATGCCTATGTGGCTCTGGTTCTGAATCATCCTTTCAGCTTTTCGAGGATGATCTTCACCTACTTTATGGAGAACATAGAGGCCAAAGGCAAGGAAGGCTTCTGCATGTACCCACGATTCATATAGATGATCATTGACCAGAAGCTTCCTTTGCTGCCCAAGGAGAGAGAGGATGTCGTAACACTAGAGGTGATGGATGATACCACCCTAGGACAGATAAAGGTTTACCGGGGTAAGCAGGTGAAGCCCCCGGTAAGGAGATTGTTTGGGCATTTGGCCTGAGAGGACTACGTGGCGCCAACGAAGAGGAAGTGGCATCATGATGATATTGACTCAGATTCTGAGCTGATTGTGCTCCCATCTAACGATTCTGATGATGATGATAGTGGTGATGGTGGAGATACTGGCCCCACCCAATCCAGGGCCACTACCACAAATGGTACTTCTCCACCATCCACCCACAGAGGAGTTGAGACTGCAGGATTCCATCAGGACTTCCGTCCTGATGAGGAGGAGGAGTCCGATGAGGAGCCTTTAGTTCGGACGGTGGGCAGCAGGGTGGTTGCCACGGAGCGAGGGATTAAGGCGGTAGGTGGATGCTAGGGTGACTCTGGGGAGGTCGCTACTGATCCATCTTACACCCCAGACCCGCCCAACAGCAAAGTGGGAGCATCCTCCTCGAAGGGATCGAGGAAAAAGAGGATTGCTCAACCTCACTGGATGAAGAGCAAGAAACGAAGATTCACCTTGATCACTACCACCACAGCTACCACCACCACTACCACACCACTACCACACCATCCACCACTACTACCACACCACTCATCATCACTACCACACCCTCCACCACTACTACCACACCACCCACCATTACCACCACACCTCCACCCTTCACATCTACAGCCATACCTCCACCAGCTACACCCATACCACCACCCATCTTTACCACAGCTACCACCACTACCACCACTACCACCACCCATCGAGCCGGGACTTCATCTCAGGTCCCACTGAGCTTTGGATCCTCTCTGCCCACTATTGGGTTAGAGGAGCAGCTGGCTAATCTAAACCAGATTGTGCTTAAGCTGCTGGCTACTAATGCGCAACAAGCTACACAGCTAAATCAGCTGATGGAACTCAATGTTGCTCAGGCTCAGTAGCTAGCAGCTTAGCAACAAGAGATTACTGAGTTTCGTGAGCTATAGACTTCTTCAATTCAGAGGATAGATGATGTTGAGGTGAAGAACAAGAAGTTGATGCTACGACTCAAAGGCTCCAAAGATGAGCCTCTCAAGATCAGAGAAGGAGATGATGATGGTGATGATGAGGATGATGAGGATGAGGATGATGAGACTGATGCAGAAGGTGATACAGATGAAGGAGAGGAGAAGGAAGGTGATGGAGATGAAGGAGAGAATAAGGGAGGAGATGAGGATGAAGGAGATGATGCAGCTGCATCAGCATCCACACAGGCTGGAGAGCGAAGGTCAAAGAAAGCTCAGGATCAATGAGCCTCATCTTCAGCCCCTCCGGCTGACGAGCCAGTTATTCAGGTCAAAAGTAATGCTTAGATATTTATGTATTTGAAAGCTTTTGTACTCAAATCATGTATTAAATTTATGTACTTAATGTTTATGTATCTTTATCAAATGTTTGATTATCTTGATTAATTACTAATTGTTGATGTATATACATGTTTAAATCAAGCAGATCAATCATCTTAACAAGATGAATATGATGTTACTCCCCTTCAGCAAATCAAGTCTCAACTTACAATGATTCTTTATTTGCAAGGGATAGTCAGAAAGTCTGTAAGCTATACTCCTAAAGAAGGAGAAATCATTCATGACCTTACTCATGAACAGCTTTCTGAGATGTTCTGGCTCAACCCAGACAAGATTGTCAAGGACGCTCCTACTTTTGAAGTTACAAGTGACGATGAGCTCAATGACATATATGAAATCGAGATAGAGGATGTCACTGCTGACCATTATCCAGAGTACACTGACCGAGAGGGAAACGTAGTCCCCAACTTGGGTGATACTCTCGGCAGTGATACATTTGACAAGCTGGATTAGTTGGAGAAAGAGACGGAGAAAAATGAGGATCAATCCCAAGCCTCGGACGCCGATGTTGACATCAAAAAGGCTGAATGGGCGGCCTGTTTTGCTGAGATCCGAG
>BJCM01007387.1:0-13852 GCA_018326385.1 Flaveria bidentis
AGTATATCACCATTTCTAAACTCTGTTCCTCATGCTTTGTCTGTCTTGTGTCACCTTCTTGTTCTTCATTGTCATTAACAAACTTGTCATTATCATCATCAGCCTTTTCATGTTCTTCATCATCACCCTTTTCTTTTTCATCTTTCTCATCATCATCCATTTGACTTCTTTGAATCTCAATTATCATTTCAAGTTCAGAGATCCTTCTGTTTTTGCTATCAATTTCTTTTTCAAGGTTGGATATGATCTCAGATTGTTCTTCTATGATGTTTTCTTGTTCTTCCATGGCTATTGTTTGAATTGCAAGAGTGTCAATATGTCCACTGAATTCTTCTCTTGAGTGATTAAGGACAACCTTTACAACTTCAATTTCCTTTTCTTTCTCATTCAATTCAGCCTTATGTTTTTTTTTGAGATCTTTCAGCTCCTGTTCCTTTTCATCAAGTTCTAGAATTCTATCATCAATGATTCTAGCCCTTCTGTTTAATATTCTCTCTATTCTTTCAATCTTTTACAGCAATTCAGTGATCAACTCATCCTTCTCATCAGGTCTATTAACATTTGATTCAGCAAAACTCTCTGAGGGAGTAGTCTCAGAAGTTGCTATTTTTGCAGGCATTTGTGTGTGATGATCCTCCTCATCAGATAATGATTTGGATGTTTTAGAAGCACTAGTTGATCCTCCTACTTCAGCAGGGTAATCTTGTGATGGCAAAGGTTGAAATAGTGATATGGGTGATTGCTGTTGTGGTGATATTGGAGAGTGATGATGAGGTGATATAGTTGAGGGTTGAGGAGGTAGTATTGGTGATTGATGAGGTGGTGGTGTTGGTTGAGAGGATGGTTGTGGTGTTGGTAGTGGTGATGGTTGTGGAGTTGGTTGTGGTGTTGGTTGTGGTTTTGGCTGTGGTGATGTTTGTGGTGATGGTTGAGCAGCAGGTTGTGGTGATGGTTATGGTGATGATTGAGCATCAGGTTGTTCTTGTGCCTGTACTTCTTGATTTATCTGCTGCAACATCCATGGAAGAAGAGGAGAGTGAGCCCCACTATAAAAGTTTCTAGGGTCTTTCTTCTTTATATACTTGTATGATCTTGCATCATAGTGAGGAATGTCAAGCACTGGTCCTTTATTGGCAATATCAGGGAATGATTCATTGATCATGCATTGAATGAATCTTGGTTTCATTAGGAACTTGTATCTTTTCCCTTCTCTAATGTTTATGTGTTTTATGTGTGTTATGCTTATGTGTGTTTGTATGTTCAATTGTGTGTGTTTTTAGTGGGTTTCTAGGCGGTTAAACTCAATTATCGACGAGTTTGGATGAAGCCATACTCAAGAGCTGCAAAGGTGAGTTCTAAAACCCCTCTTTTTACTTGTTTTAACTGATTTTAGGTCTGGATATGCATGAATGTATGTTTTTATAAAACTGGGTTTTATACCCGTATGTTTGAATGTGTGTATGTTGCGGGTATGGTATGATTGTGGACTATGTTCATGCTTGATGATGTAATAGTTTTGTTTCTAAGGCTTAGAATGCATGATTTAAGCTTGGAACATAATAGATGAGGTTTGGGGACTAAATCTTATGATAAGTGTGCCCTAGGCTACTCATACACCCAAACAGTAGTTCATATGCCTAAGTTTAAAAAAAACTGTTTAAGTGTTGACAAATGCAGATGAGCTTTGATAAATGCGGATGAGCATTGACAAATGCGGATGAGCATTGAGAAATGCGGATGAGAAAGTCAATGCGGATGAGTAAGTTCATGCGAATGAACAAATGGGGATGAGTAAGTTCATGCGACTGAACAAATACGGAAAAAGTGAAATGTAGGCTTTGACTTGGAGGTTCCCGGGGGTTCATGTAAGCTGACTTTTGAGGTCATAAATGATGTGATGGGCATTGTATGATGATGTTATGATGTATGATTGATGCTTATGCATGATTGTATGTATGATGTATGTTATGTATGTATGAATCCCTATATGATGATGTTGACTGTGTATGTTGACCCTTAAGGATATAAGCTCAACTGCGTATGGTTTAGCTAACCCTTAAGGATACATGCAGGGGTTCCTGTCTTTGTGACAGACCAATGGTGTGGTACATGGTTTATAGTGATTACTCACCTCGGTGCAAGTGCTAGGCTATGTGCAGTGTGGAAGTCATTTATGATCTTCGACCTAGTACCCGAGTTATGCATAATGTTGGGGGTGTTGTATACAGTGGTTAATAGTGAATACTCACCTCGGTGCTGGTGCCAGGCTATGTCCAGTGTGGAAGTCATTTATGATCTTCGGCCTAGTACCCGAGTTATGCATAATGTTGGGGGTGTAGTATACAGTGGTTTATAATGATTACTCACCTCGGTATTGGTGCCAGGCTATGTGCAGTGTGAAGTCATTTATGATCTTTGGCCTAGTACCCGAGTTATGCATAATGTTGGGGGTGTACTATACAGTGGTTTATAGTGATTACTGACCTCGGTGCTGGTGCCAGGCTATGTGCAGTGTGGAAGTCATTTATGATCTTCGACCCAGTACCCGAGTTATGCATAATGTTGGGGGTGTAGTATACAATGGTTTATAGTGATTACTCACCTCGATGCTGGTGCCAAGCTATGTGCAGTGTGGAAGTCATTTATGATCTTCGGCCCAGTACCCGAGTTATGCATAATGTTGGGGGTGTAGAATACAATGGTTTATAGTGATTACTCACCTTGGTACTGGTGCCAGGCTATGTGCAGTGTGGAAGTCATTTATGATCTTCGGCCCAGTACCCGAGTTATGCATAATGTTGGGGGTGTAGTATACAGTTGGGATCTTTGTCGCTTACCCCGATGCTGGTGCCAAGCTATGTTCAGTGTGGAAGTCAATTATGAACTTCGGCCCAGTACCCCATTTGTTTGGGGCATAGCTGCTGATGACACTGATCCAGATAATGATAAGGAATATGATAAAGAAGGAAAGAGTTAAAGAAAGTATGTGATGAACAATAAATGAAGATAATAATGATATTATCTATGTGTACGTATGATGTGTGACCACATGCAAAAGTAAAAAACGGTTTTAATGAAAGTAAAGTATGTTTTATTATAAAACTAGAACTCACTCAGCAACGCTGACTTTTATGTGTTTCCAGTTGGCAGGTAATGTTGCTGAGGATGGCACGAGGCAGCTACTCAGCTCTTTTGGATGGCATCCGTATTTATAATGCTTTTGTGTTGAAATGCAACATGTATTTTGTAATTTGATAACAATGTATTATTTTGCAAAAGCTTTTGTAATGCAATGTAAATGTTGTTTTTAAATGTTCCCGCTGCAATGTGTTTATCAAGTTAATGAAATTATATTTTTTAAAATCCAATGATTTACAAGTTGTAAGTGTACCGGGAATAGGGCCTTACAAGTTGGTATCAGAGCCAAAGTTTAAGTGAAACGGGTAAATTTTCAAAATAAACCTAGACTTAAATTGAAAATGCGACGGAAAGGGAAGGGATGCCAGTCTGAGTAGCTACGTGCCATTAGGTATTTTCTTAATGTTAACCGGTATTGCGTGCGCATGTTATGTGGTTATGTGCTGCTTGTAGATTTAGATACTGATGTAGTCAGGATAGGAAATGCTTAGGGTATGAAGAGTAAAGTAAGTGGCTAATCATAACTGGCCACTGTAATTAGGGACTTACTATACTTGACATAAACTAAGTTGTTCCCTTGAATGACCGTGTTGGTGATTGAATCTTTTAGTGTGTGTTGATGATGGCCGGTGGTAGATCTCCGAAGGTTTCGTTAGGTGAAGGTTGTGGTGGACGTGGTGCTGGACCGCGTGTCACGAGAAGCATGGCTAGGGCAGCTGAAACGACACTCGAAGAGCCTGAGATCTATCACCCAGAAGTCGGTGATGATAGTGCTAGTCTGAGGACCACATTGAAAGAGGCTATTGTCGAGGGAGTTCAACATGTCATGCAGGTGATTCTGTCGTCTATGGTGACTGAGGTAATTAGGGCGGTGAAAGAGACGACCGCGATTGAGGTGAACAAGAAAGGTAGTGGCGACCGGAATTGGAATGGGAAAAGGTTTGGTCGGGGTGGTGCCCCGACGAATAAAAAGAAGGCACGGGTGGATGATCGTCCTATGGTCACGTCTGGTACTGGGTCGAAGAGGTGTGACAAATGCGAGAAAGAGCATTCGGGAGAAGGCAAATGGGGATCAAACCTCTGCATCAAATATGGGAGGCCCGGTCATCTGGCAAAAGATTGTGGGGTGATAAAGTGTTATAGCTGCGGTGAAAGTGGTCACATAAGCAGGGACTGCAAGAAGCCAAGGGCAGAGAGTTCTGGAGTAAGGAAGACGACTAGAACTGAAGGGCAGAGGGTGAGCACAGGGCCTTCACGATGACCAGGGAGGAGGCTAGGACGGACCCGATGTCATGTCTAGTACATATCTAGTAACCAAACTCTTGCTTCTATGTTGTCTGATTCCGGTGCTAGTAGAAGTTTTATTTCTGTTGCTTTCTATGCTAAACTGCTTTTTAGTAGTAGGAGTGTAAATGCGCCCTTTGAGGTAAAAACTGCCATAGGAGTGTCTACCCAGATTTCTGAGATGATAGAGGGTTGTGACATAGAACTAGAAGGTCACAAGTTTCCTGTTAGACCATTTGTGATGACCTTAGGCGATTTGACGTAGTCCTAGGAATGGATTGGTTAGGAGACTACGAGGCGAACATTGTGTGTAGCAAAAAGATGGTTCGATTAACAGCACTTTACGGGAGTACGGTGATGGTTTATGGTGATCGAGTCATGACTATTCCAAAGGTGATTTTGATGGCGGTGGCAGGAAAGTGCATGAGGCGTGGATGTAGTGTCTACTTGGCCTATGTGAAGGATGTGAATACGCCAACACCACAACTGACCGACGTACCATTTTGGTGTGTGACTTTCTAGACGTGTATCCCGAAGACTTACCAGGAGTGCCACCTGAGTGCGAGATTAGGTTCCAGATTGACTTGATCCCAGGTGCCCAACTTGTTGCTAAGGCACCGTATCGATTGCCTCTGACCGAGATGAAAGAGTGGATGAAGCAATTATAGGAGTTGCTTGATAAGGGGTTCATTAGACCGAGTATCTCTCCTTGGGGTGCTCCGGTCTTATTTGTGAAGAAGAAAGACGGTAGCATGAGAATGTGTATAGACTACCGTGAGCCAAACAAGTTGATGGTGAAGAATCGGTACCTATTACCAAGAATTAATGATCTTTTTGATCAGCTTTAGGGTGCAAGTTAGTTCTCGAGGATAGACCTTCGATCTGGATACCATCAGTTGAAAGTAAAGGAGCAGGATATTCCTAAAACAGCTTTTCGCACGCGTTATGGATACTACGAATTTCTTGTTATGTCTTTTGGTTTGACCAACGCGCCAGCTACTTTCATGGATGAGATGAATCGAGCGTGTCGGCCGATGTTGGATAAATCAGTGATTTTGTTTATCTATGATATCTTGATTTATTCCAAGAGTGGGGGTGAGCATGTCGGACACATTCGAGAGGTGTTGAGACGTTGTGAAGAGAGAGGTTGTATGATAAATTCTCCAAGTGCGCAATCTGGTTGAGCGAGATTTGGTTTTTGGGTCATGTAGTAAATCCCGATAGGATTATGGTGGACCGGGCAAAGGTGGAAGCGAAGATTTGGTGGTTTATTCCAATGCTTCCTTCTCGGGGATGGGATGTGTGTTGATGCAGAGAGGAAAGGTTATAGCCTATGCATCCCGACAGTTGAAAGTTCATGAGGTCAATTATCCCACTCCCGACTTGGAGCTAGCAGCCGTGGTATTTGCGATAAAGATGTGGAGGTACTATCTAGACGAGATGAAGTGCACCATATTCAGCTGAGGTACATAGGGCCTTTCTGAATTATTGCTCGAGTAGGAGAGGTGGCTTATAGATTGGAGTTACCAGATGAGTTAAGTGGAATTCATCCAACATTCCATGTATCTCATCTAAGAAAATGCTTAGCAGACAAGGATATGATTGTATCACTGAAGGATATCGAGGTAGATGAACGGCTCAATTATGTGGAGCAACTAGTGGCGATCATTTATCGTAAAGAGAAGAGGTTGAGGAATAAAGTGGTTCCTCTTGTGCGGGTACAGTGGAAGCACAGGAAGGAATCTGAGTCTATATGGGAGACTGAAGAAGGGATGAGGCAGCGTTACCCATGATTGTTTGAGGAATAACAGGTTTCGGGGACGAAACCTATATAAGGGGGTGGACTTGTAACTCCCGGTTATTTTTTTAAAGTCAAAGAAAGAAAGAATAAAGTGAAGAAAAAGAAAGAAAAGATATTTCACCCAAGTTGAGGGGTAAAAAGTGTCAAAAGGACAAAAAGGTTTGAAAGTGGGTGTAAAGTGGGCATGGCCGCCCACTCTCTTCTTACACCCCCAAATCTTTGAATTTTAGAGAGAGAAAGAAAAGGAGCAGAACTCTCGGTTTTAGAAAGAAGAACAAGCTGAAAAGTCGAATTCAAGGTAAGGAATTCATGGTTTTAAGTGTTCTTAACTGGCCTTGCCTCGGTTGTATGCTTATGTGTGTTTGTATGTTCAGTTGTTTGTGTTTTTAGTGGGTTTCTAGGCGGTTGAACTCAATTACAAATGAGTTTGAAAGAAGCCATACTCAGGAGCTTCAAAGGTGAGTTCTAGAACCCCTCTTTTTACTTGTTTTAACTAATTTTGGGGCTGGAAGTGCATGAATGTATGTTTTTATAAAACTGGGTTTTATACCCGTATGTTTGAATATGTGTATGTTACGGGTATGGTGTGATTGTGGACTATGTTCATGCTTGATGATGTTATAGTTGTGTTTCTAAGGCTTAGAATGCATGATTTAAGCTTAGAACATAATAGATGAGGTTTGGGGACTGAATCTGATGATAAGTGTGCCCTAGGCTGCTCATACGCCCAAACCGTAGTTCATACGCCTAAGTTTAGAAAAAACTGCTTACGTGTTGACAAATGCGGATGAGCATTGACAAATGCGGATAAGAAAGTCAATGCAGATGAGTATGTTCATGCGAATGAACAAATGCGGATGAGTAAGTTCATGCGAATGAACAAATGCGGATGAGTAAGTTCTTGCGACTGAACAAATGCAGATGAAAACTTAGAATATTTCCTAACTTTTTAGGGAAAAAGTGAACTGTAGGCTTTAACTTGGGAGGTTCCCGGGGGTTCATGTAAGCTGACTTTTGAGGTCATAGATGATGTGATGGGCATTGTATGATGATGTTATGATGTAAGATTGATGCTTATGCATGATGGTATGTGTGATGTATCTTACGTATGTATGATGCCTTGTATGATGATGTTGACTGTATATGTTGATGTTCCTTACATTGTATGTTTTTTTCCCATGGCTTTACGTTGAACGTTAATAAATGAAATGATAAAGTATTATGTAACGTAAAGTGGAAGATAATGAATAGAGGAACATAATGAATGAATGCATGCATTAATGAAAAAGAAGGTATAGAGAGAGAGGCTTGCAAGCAATATGTACAGAGGTGCACGGCTCTAAAATGTCGTAAGCTCAACTGCATATGGCTTAGCTAACCCTTAAGGATACACGCAGGGGTTCCAGTCTTTGTGACTGACCAATGGTGTGGTACATGGTTTATAGTGATTACTCACCTCGGTGCTGGTGTCAGGCTATGTGCAGTGTGGAAGTCATTTATGATCTTCGGCCCAGTACTCGAGTTATGCATAATGTTGGGGTGTAGTATATAGTGGTTTATAGTGATTACTCACCTCGGTGCTGGTGCCAGGCTATGTGCAGTGTAGAAGTCAATTATGATCTTCGGCCCAGTACCCGAGTTATGCATAATGTTGGGGGTGTAGTATACAGTTGGGATCTTTGTCGTTTACCCCGGTGCTGGTGCCAGGCTATGTGCAGTGTGGAAGTCAATTATGAACTTTGGCCCGGTACCCCAATTGTTTGGGGCATAGCTAATGACACTGATCCAGATAGTGATAAGGAATGTGATAAAGAAGCAAAGAGTTAAAGAAAGTATGTGATGAACAGTTTATGAAGATATTAATGATATTATCTATGTGTACGTATGATGTGTGACCACATGCAAAAAATAAAGAACGGTTTTAATGAAAGTAAAGTATGTTTTATTATAAAACTAGAACTCACTCAGCAACGCTGAGTTTTATGTGTTTCTAGTTGGCAGGTAATGTTGCTGAGAATGGCATGGGGCAGCTACTAAACTCTTTTGGATGGCATCCATATTTATGATGCATTTATGTTGAAATGCAACATGTATTTTTTAATTTGATATCGATGTATTCTTTTGCAAAAGCTTTTGTAATGCAATGAAAATGTTGTTTTTAAATGTGTTCGCTGCAATGTTTTTATCAAGTTAATGAAATTATATGTTTTATGTGCAATGATTTAGCAGTTGTAAGCGTCCCGGGAACGGGTCCTTACAGACATAAACATCCTTACAATGTCCCTATACTCAGGAGTTACTCCAACATCCATTAGAGTATCCACAATCTCAACATACCTGAAGTATTGTTGAGTCATGGTCTCACCTACTTTAAAGGTGATGTTTTCAAACTGTGCTTGAGGAGATCTTCTTGTTCTCCTTGGCTTCAGCTGAGCCCTCATACATAAGCTTCACTGATTCCATAGTTGCTTTGAAGTCTTGCACTTCTTGAAGCCTCTATAGATAGAGTTTGGAAGAGTAGCTTGAAAGGTTGTCATGGCGTTTTGATCAATCTCTATTCTCTTCCTTTCTTTGTCAGAGAAGTTAGCCACAGCCTTAGGAATCATACCACCACCAGTAGAAAATATGGTTCTTGGTATGTAAGGTCCTTCAATAATAGAGTCCCACATCCTCGAGACTTGAGACTTGATAAAGCCTTCCATTCTTTGACACCAAGTATCAAAGTCTTCAGGAGTGATTAGTGGAGACTTTGTCATGGTTCCAGTTTCCATGTCAGCTTTAAAGATGTTAAGATTTTTGTGTGTGTGAGGGATCTTAAGATGGTGAGATCTTATATCAAGAGCCTGGAAAGTTCTGATACCAAATGTAGGACCGTTAGAAGGGTGCAATGCACTTTTACAACACAACAACACAAGTGGAGAGTATTCAATAACACTTAACAGATCAAATGGGGAACTAGAAAACCATTTTATATGAGAGCTAAGAAACACAAGTAATAAAGAGTCAGAACAAGAACAAAACAACACAAGTATTTGTTTTTCAAGGATGATGTATATTTCTCTCTAGTTCCTTACAAGTGTTTACAAATAAATGATAATAAGATACAAGGACCAAAGATACTTATACTACATCCTATAGCCGGCCATACTCTGAAGGCCAGCTAGATACATGATCTACACAACCACAAAATCAATGTAGAGTCAAAAGGAAGATTGCCTTTTGACTAGTGGCTATGACATGCCATAGCTCACATCCTAATATATTACAAAAAGGATAAAAGTACATAAAGTAGAAAGTACAAACTCAAGACCTCAATGTACAGTTACCAAAAGCATGGACCTTTCACCAACTCATGTAAAGTTGGTATCTAATCAAATTTGTAGCAGAAAGGTGGTCGAGCTTTATGGTAGAGGTACATCAGATAATAGCATGTGTACAAAAGTCTTGGGAAGAAATTTGTCTTCAAGTGTTGGCTTTAGAAGACTTTGTCTTTGAAGCTTCGGAAGACTTCATGTTTGGCTTTGGAAGATATTGATCTTTGCTTTGGAAGATTTCATACTTAGAATGTTTACTAAGGAATAGTGTGAAACTTCTGAAGCATTCTACTTCTATACACTTGTGCATGCATGGAGGAGAGACTTTGGATGTTTTGGGATACATTAGCCTTATATGAAACTTAACAAACTCCCCCTAGGCTGCTTCTACCAAAACGCTTGAAGACATTAGATATCAATAGTCTTCATCATGATAATGACCATCTTTTTCTTCATAAGATGATCAGGATCACTCAGACTCTCATGGTGTCTTCGCATATCAAAGAGATCATGCAGAGGTGATTGAACATTTCTTGCCATGTGTAGACATCTTCAACACCATGATCTCTGATGACATGCCATCTTTGCGGATTTGTAGTGTATGTCCTGGACAAGATGGGTCTTCCTGATGCTAGAGGAGCTACTTGAATTGGAGTTGATGTAGCTTCCTCTTGTTGCACATCCTCAGGATGTTCTGACTCATCCTAAGGTTTGGAAATGGATGCCTCTTTCTTCTTCTTCTTTGGCTTTGGTTTAGAAACCATCCTTTTTCTCCTTTTTGAAAATTTAACTGAGAAGACTGACCTGCAGTACCTTGTTGATCTTCTTTGTCTTTCTCAGTTCAAGGGTAGCAAGACGTCTTTGACTTTCAAGAGGATGATGCCAATAGAAGAGCCCTTATTCTTCAAAGAGTTCAAGGGCAGCAAGAAGTCTTTAACTTTCAGACCTTGAACTACTATGAAGGTCTTGACCTTATTAGCATGCCACTTGTCATCCCAAGCTAATCTTGACAAGATGAAAGGCTGGCTCAAAGGATAAAAGACAGAATTACAGAAAAGTTTAGACTTAAAAGGAGACAAAGGCAATTAGATAATACTATTGGTCAACTAGATGTTGATGTAGATCCTAAGATTAGCTTCGAAGGGGAAACCATGATTGAAGGCCTAGTGGTAGAGTCTGAGAGCCCTATCATATTCACAATTACTTCAGTAATTCATTCCCTCGGTGAAGCACCTGCTGGTAAAGGTGCATCAGAACGTCTCTCTGGCTAGAGCTTGGAAGCTACACCAAGCAATAAAGACTAAATCTCTCTCCTCCACCCTGAGTCACAAAGGTCTGTGAGTGACAAAGGGAAAAGGAAATGACTTTTGAGGAAATTAAGGAGGAGGAGAAGAGAGGAAGAGGAAGCTAAGGGGAGAAAGTTCCTCTGCTGGGTCTGCAAGATTCATGGAAGCTGCTATCAGGGCTACCCCCTGGCCAAACGCTTAGGATGATGAGTTAAGGGTAGCCGGGATAAGCTACTTGCAAACCAGGAACTATGATATTGATAATATCATCTCCCTCCCCTTAGATTAATTAAATGAACTGGCTGACATAGAATTGTCAAAGGAAAGAAAGGAGGTAGAGGATGCAAGATTACTTCTTCAAATCAAAAAAGAGAGAAGACAGAAAAGACTCTATAAGCATGTGCCTACCCTCTCCCCAGTTTAAGAAACTCTTGTACAAGAGGATGTGGCCCCACAAGAGCCTCAGGTAGCAAAGAAACTGATAGGATCAAAATAATCAACTACCTGAGTGCCACAGGCCTCTATCAGGCAGATGTACTTCTTCCCTTATCCCTTAAATATATTGAGTTCGAGTATCTCAAACAGCTTGAACATGAAGTAACCAAAGAAAGAAAAATCACAAAGAAGAGGTTGAGGGAAGAGGCTCCAAAGTCAAGAGCCATCATCCAGAAGAGAATGAATAAGTCTACTGATAAGCAGAGTATGATGAGCTTCTTGAAGTTGTATGGATTCTCCGAAACAAGACTTGGCCCTGTGTCTCTATCCACTATGGATGAGCATATAAGGGTGATCAAGCAAAAGATTTGAAGAGGAGAACTAGTTGACTTACACTCCCCACCAAGTCAGGTCCCTCAAGAAGTGGAGGTTAAGGTTAAACCATTTGAGACAACACAAACTGAACCTCCTCCTGAGCATCAACAAGCATCTACTTCTGATCCATAGCAGGGTTCTGTCCCCTCTCAAATCTGAACTTGTGAGAGAGGAAGACCCAACTAAGAAACACAAAGAAGATCAACAAGGTACTGCAGGTCAGTCTTCTCAGTTAAAAGTTTCAAAAAGGAGAAAAATGATGACTTCTAAACCTAAGCCAAAGAAGAAGAAGAAAGAGGCATCCATCTCCAAACCTTAAGATGAGTCAGAACATCCTAAGGATATGCAACAAGATGAAGCTACACTAACTCCAATTCAAGTAGCTCTTCTAGCACGAGGAAGACCCATCTTGTCCTGGACATACACTACATATCCAAAAAGATGGCATGTCATCAGAGGTCAAGGTGTTTAAGATGTCTACACATGGCAAGACATGTTCAATCTACCTCTGTATGATCTCTTTGATATAAGAAGACACTATGAGAGTCTGAGTGATCCTGATCATCTTATGAAGAAATGGATTGTCATTATGATGATAAGGATTGTTGATATCTGATGTCTTCAAGCATTTTGGTAGCATCAGCCTAAGGAAAGTTTGTAAAGTTTCATATAAGGCTAATGCAACCCAAAACATCCAAAGTCTCTCCTGCATGCATGCACAAGTGTACTGAAGTAGAATGCTTCAAAAGTTTCGCACTCTTCCTTAGAAAACATTCTAAGAGTGAAATCTTCTGAAGCCAAGACCAATATCTACCGAAGCCAAACATGAAGTCTTTTGAAGCTTCGAAGACATAGTCTTCCAAAGCCAACACTTGAAGACATATTTCTTCCGAATACTTTTGAACACATGCAATTATCTGATGTACCTTTACCATAAAGTTGGACCATCTTTCTACTACAACTCTGATTAGACACCAACTTTACATGAGTTGGTGAAAGGTCCTTGCTTTTGGTAACTGTACATTGAGGTCTTGAGTTTGTACTTTCTACTTCATGTACTTTTATCCTTTTTGTAATATATTAGGATGTGAGCTATGGCATGTCATAGTCACTAGTCAAAAGACAATCTTCCTTTTGACTTTACATTGATTTTTTTGTTGTCTAGATCATGTATCCGGTTGACCTTCAAAGTATGGCCGACTGTAGGATGTAGTATAAGTATCTTTGGTCCTTGTATCTTATTGTCATTGCTTTATAAGCCCTTGTTAGGAACTAGAGAGAAATATACATCATCCTTAAAAAACAAATACTTGTGTTGTTATGTTCTTGTTCTGTCTCTTTATTACTTGTGTTTCTTAGCTCTTATATAAACTTGTTTTCTAGTTCACCATTTGATCTGTTAAGTGTTATTGAATACTCTCCATTTGTGTTTTTGTGTTGTAAAAGTGCATTGCACCCTTCTAATGTTCCTGCAGTTATGTTCATCTTTTTTAGATTTAAGGATAGTCTAAAGTTGCAAAATCTAAATTTTCAAACAAAATTTAATTTGATGTTTCTTTTTTCTCAAACTACTTGATTTTGAATGTCTCAAATAATACTTATCATAGAAGTATAATTTTTATTTACTAATATTTTTGGCTTATAAAAGTAAAATTTACATTTTGTGTTATTAAATGGTAATGTCTAAAAACCTCTACACATGTGAAGGATGTTAGGACCGTTTAGGTAAGGAGTACTAACTGATTTATGTGTATACCAAACCAAATAGTGCGGAATCATAGTTGATTGGCGATCCAATCAGTGAGAACGCAAGTATAATCAATCTAAGAATGAATCAAAACTTTAAGAACGATTGTAAGATGATTAACTGTGATCTATGAACTTGGAACAGGTGTTCTTGAGTCTCTGGACGGCTAGGGTACGATTATGTGCGTAGGTATTTGAATTGTCACTTTTTCCACGAATTAAGTGGTATTTATAGGTTAGGGTTTTCCATTCGTATGACTGAGCCATTAGCATGGTTCAATCATGCAACTGAAGCATGTGGTTGACCCATCCGCACGACTGAAGGTCCAGTTGTGCGACTGAGTCAATCTCATGTCACAATCGTGCGACTGATCCAGTCTCCTCGTTCATTCGTGCGACTGGTCCATTAGCATGAAGTATTCATGCGTATGGTCCATTAGCATGGTCCATTAGCATGAGAACTTCACACGATT
>BJCM01007465.1:0-11346 GCA_018326385.1 Flaveria bidentis
CTATATCCCGTTTTTCAGCAGCTACATTCGAAGGTACTTCACAGTCGATTTTCAGCAGCTAGAAAGGTAGTTTCCTTGTTCTATTTTGGTTGTTATATCTTGTTGATAGCTTGTTCAAACACATATGAATGATCCTTTGCTCTTGGGTTTGTTAAAACAAAGTAAAGAACCTTAATATTTCAGATTATGAATCATATTATTAGGGCTTTTATCCGCTGCGTTTTCATGTTTAAAAATGGTTAAACAACTTTGATTTTGGTCCATCAAACCCATCAGATTAAGCTTCTCAAAATGGCAAATCTAAATCTCCGAAAGAATCCTGATTTCTCCATGCAACTTCACAGGCAACACAACCAGATTGCTCTGTTGAACTCTAAAAAAGATGATAGTTTCTTAAAGATTTGTCGATTTATGGATCTGTCAAACTACTTCACCTCCCTTACCATTGATCCGACTCTTTATGAGGATCACTTGCTTAAATTTTGGAAAACCTGCTAAGAGGTCATTATGGATGAGGAAAAGGCACTGTTTGGCACAGTGCAGGGAAGGTCATCCCAGTGGAAATACGTGCTTCATCTGGTTATCTATAGCTTATCCAACAAGCATGGAGGGTAGGACCAGATGCTTGAGGATCTCTTCATCATAGTACATGGAATGGTTCAGGGGGTCAAGTTCAGGTACTCTTAATTGGTTTATACAAATTTACTTGCAAACTTAGACTCCTTAGAGTATTACATGTTTCATAGATATGTTCAATACATTCTCAACTGTGAACTGGGCTCACAGTTGAGGGAAACAGGTAATATTATTAAATTGGGACAGATGAAGCCCTACATCTTTAAAATCTTGAAGAAGCCAACTGTTGGGTTCTCATGGGTAGAAACAGCCCTTGTCCCCAAAATATTAGAGCTAATTGCTCAAGGTGACAACCTTGCAACACAAGCTATTGTTTTACCCACACCTTCTACCTCCCAACCACTAAAAAGACCTTAAATCACCCACACTTACAAAAGAAAATGCAAACGAACCCCTGCTCAAACTATTATGTCTATGTAGGCCCCCATACACTCACCCATACAAGAGGAAGTGGATACTTGAACTCCCACCTCTACTAAGGAGCAAACCATTCCCATTTATTCAAGAATCCGTGCTGACGTTCCTCATGCTCAGCCTGATGAGATCACAAGCCCCACTTCAGCAAGTGATTACATCATTCAGACCTCAACAATGACAACTTATCCCATTGACACTTCAACTAAAGTTGTCACTAAGTAGAGGAAAACAAACAACCAAGAAATTTATGCTGGTGGTGAGAAAGACGACTTTGGTCCAATTCTCTCATTCCCTCATGATTCTTTTGATGCAGATGAGGGAAATCTAAGGATAAAGGTGCAAAAACTGTCAAAAACATGCACCTATCTAGTCTCCAAGGTTAATCATCTTGAATCTCAAGTGACTACCTTGCAAAACAGGGTCAATGATCAGCAACTTGAGATATCTTATCTTAAGCAAAAACTAGCTAGGAGACCTTTAACTAAAGCTCAACTAGGAACACAAGAACTTGTGAATGTGGCTTATCTTACCTCTAGCTAACCTATGCAAGTGGGTGATGCCTAGTGGTAGAACCTGAGAGCCCTGTCACACCTACAACTACCTCAAAATTCATTCCCTCGGTGAAGCACATGCTGGTAAAGGTGTATCACAACCACTCTCTGGCCGGAGCTTGGAGGCTACACCAAGCAATGAAGGTCAAAGCTCTCTCCACCCTGAGTCACAAAGGTCTGTAAGTGACAAAGGGAAAAGAAAATGAATTCTGAGGAGATGTAGGAGGAGGAGAGAGAGGGGAAGAGGAAGATAAGGGGAGAAAGTTTCTCTGGGTCTATAGGATCCATGGAAGCTGCAATCAGGGCTGCCCCCAGACCAAACACTCAAGATGATGAGTTGAAGGCAGTCAAGATTACTTATCTGCAAACCAGGAACTATGACATTGATGAGATTATATCTCTCCCCTTAGAGGAGCTTAATGAACTAGCTGACATGGAATTGTCAAGAGAGAGGAAGCAGAAGATGCAAAGTTAATTCTCCAAATCAAATAGGAGAGGAGACAAAAGAGATTGTACAAGCATATTCCCACTCTCTCCCCAGTTCAAGAAAGTCCTACACAAGAGGCTGTGGCTTCACAAGAACCTCAGGTATACAAAGAAACTGATAGGATCAATATGATCAACTACCTGAGTGCCACATGCCTATACCAGGCATCTGCATTTCTTCCATTGTCCTTTGAGTACATAGAGTTTGAGTATCTCAAACAGCTTAAGCTTGAAGTACTTAAAGAACAAAAGGCAACAAATAAAAAGATGATGGAAGATGTTTCAAGGTCAAGAGCCATCATCTAAAAGAGCATAATAAAGTCTGCTGACAGACAGAGGATGATGAGCTTCTTGAAGCTATATGGATTCTCCAGAAGGAGACTTGGCCCTATGTCTTTATCTACAATGGATGAGCACATCAGGGTAATCACACAGAAGATCAAAAAAGGAGGTTAAGGTTGAGCAATTTAAGACAACATAGCATGAACCTCCTGCTGAGCCTCAGCAAGCTTCATCTTTTGATCCACAATCGAGTCAAACTCCTTCTCCTTCTAAACCTGTCAGGGAGGAACACCTAACTGAGCAAGACAAGACTGATCAACAAGGTGCTGCAGACTAGTCTTCTCAGTAAAGTCATCAAAGAGGAGGAAGAGAATGGCTTCTAGACCACAGAAAAAGAAGAATAAGAAGAAGTCTAAACCATCCACCTCCACACCTCAAGGTGAATCAAATCAACCTAAGGAAGTGTATGAAGAGGCATCCTAATCAACTCCAATTCATGTGGCTCCTCTTGCTTCTGAGAGACCCATCTTATCCTGGACCTTCCCAACTAATCCAGAAAGATGGTATGTGATTAGAGATCAAGGTGGTGAGAATGAATATACATGGAAAGATTTATTCAACCTACCTCTGCATGATCTCATTAAGATGAGAAGATACTATGAAAGTCTAAGTGATCCTGACCATCTAATAAAGAAGCACATGGTCATTATCATGATGTGGACTGTCAACTAATGAAGATCTTCAAATGTTTTGCTAGCATCAGCCTACGGGGAGTTTGCAAGGATTCTAATAAGTCTGATACAGTCAAAACATTCAAAGAATCCAAAGTCTCTCTGCATATATGAACTAAAGTACTAAAACAGAAATGCTTCAGAAGTTTTACATCTTAGGTTAGAAATATTCTAAGTGTAAACTCTTCAGAAGCCAAGACCAATATCTTTCGAAGGCAAATATGAAGTCTTTTGAAGCTTCAAAGACAAAGTCTTCCGAAGCCAGTTTATGAAGACGGATTTCTTCCGAAGACTTTTATGTACATGCTATTATCTGATGTACATTTCCATAAAGCTGGACCACCTTTCCATTGCAACTTTGTTTGACTTACCAACTTTTATAAGTTGATGAAAAGGTCCATGCGTTTGGTAAATTGTACATTAAAGTCTTGAGTATGAGCTTTCTATTTTATGTACATTATCTTTTTTGTAATATATTAGGATGTGAGCTATGGCATGTCATAGTCAAAAGTCAAAAGGCAATCTACCTTTTGAGTCTACATTTGATTTTGTTGTCTAGTCTTATGTATCCGGCTGGCTTTCAAAGTATGCCCGGTTGAAGGATGTAGTATATGTATCTCAAGTACTTGTAACTTTCCATAATGCTTTCTAACACTTTGTAATATAACTTGAGAAGCAATATACAACATTCTTGAAAACCAAATACTTGTGTTGTTTGCTATCTTGTTTTATCTCACATTTACTTGTGTTCTTTGCATCTCTTACATTAGTTAACCAGTTCCCTCTTTGATATGTTAAGTGTTTTAAAGAACTCTCCTTAATTGTGTTGTTGTGTTGTAAAACCGCATAACCCCCTTCTAACGGACCTGCACATATATCTTATTGTGGGTAATCTTTTGTCAAGGTTTGATTGTATCATTATACAATCTATATATCGTTGCATTATTTCTTATCCTATTACTTAATTTGCCTCTTAAAAGTTGTTTTTATACGTATGTACAAAGTCATGGGGACTCACCAAGATCATATGTTGACCTTAACTTTAACATGTGTCAGGGTGCTATTTTGAGGACTTCTACATGCTCATATAGGACTTGGAAATAGTTTAATTAAAATCTTTATTACATTGTTTGATTTTTTTATTGCATGGTAATATATAATTTGATCAGTATCATTTAATTAAAATAACATTTAATATTATTTCAACTTATTAAATTCCATGAGCTATGAATAATTGTTTCACAATCGTTGATCGGGATGTGACACAACAGTCCTGGCATCACTCCTTCAGTTCCCTCAGTGCTACACCCATAATTCTCGTATAGGTTCAGAATTAAGCTTCCTCCAAACATGCGTGTTGGAGCACAGCAATCCCTTTTCTGGCAAACAATACATCAGATAATAGCATGTACATAAAAGTCTTCCGAAGAAATATGTCTTCATAAACTGGCTTCGGAAGACTTTGTCTTTGAAGCTTCTAAAGACTTTATATTTGGCTTTGGAAGATATTGGTCTTGGCTTCGGAAGATTTTACACTTATAATATTTCTTATGTAAGATGTAAAACTTCCGAAGCATTTCTACTTCAATACTTTAGTGCATGCATGCAGAGAGACTTTGGCTACTTTTAATGTTTTGACTGCATCAAACTTATTGGAATCCTTACGAATTCCCCCTAGGCTAATGCTACAAAAACAGTTGAAGATCTTTATCAGTTGACATTCCTCATCATGATGATGACCATACCCTTCTTCATTAGATGGTCAAGATTACTCTGACTTTCATAGTATCTTCTCATCTCAAAGAGATAATACAGAGGTAGGTTGAATAGATCTTGTGTTATGTACTCATTCACACGACCTTGATCTCTGATCACATCCCATATTTTTGGATTAGTTGTGAATGTCCAGGATAAGATGAGTCTCTCAAAAGCAAGATGGGCCACTTGAATTAGAGTTGATTGGGCTACCTCTTCATGCACTTCCTCTGGTTAATATAATTCACCCTGAGATATGGAGGTGGATGGTTTAAACTTATTCTTCTTTGATTGTGGTTTAAACGCCATCCGTTTCCTCCTCTTTGATGACTTTAACTGAGAAGACTAGTCTATAACACCATGTTGATTAGTTGTGTCTTGCTCAGGTTGGTGTTCCTCCCTCCAAGTTCAGAAGGAGAGGGAGTTTGACCTGGTTATGGATCAGAAAATGAAGCTTGCTCAGGCTCAATAGGAGGTTCAAGTTGTGTTGTCTCAGGTTGTTCAACCTTGACCTCCACTTCTGGAAAAACTTCACTAGGAGGGGAGTGTAAGTTAAGTAACTCTCCTCTTTTGATCTTCTGCTTAATAGAGACATAGGGACAAGTCTCCTTCCGGAATATCCATACCTCAAGAAGCTCATCATCCATTATCTGTCAGCAGACTTCTTCATGCTTTTTTGGATGATGGCTCTTGACCTTGCAGCATCTTCCCTCATTTTTCTCTTAGTTGCCTTTTGTTCTTTAAGTACTTGAAGCTCAAGCTGTTTGAGATAATCAATATCTATGTACTCAATGGACAATGGAAGAAGTGCAGATGCCTGGTATAGGCTTATGGCACTCAGGTAGTTGATCATATTGATCCTGTTAGTCTCTTTATCTACATGAGGTTCTTGTGGAGCCACAGCCTCTTATGCAAGACTTTATTGAGCTGGGGAGAGACTGGGAATATGCTTGTACAATCTCTTTTGTCTTCTCTCCTCTTTGTTTTGGAAAATTAAACTTGCATCCTTCCGGAGAATCCATACAGCTTCAAGAAGTTTATCATTCTCTGTCTATTAGCAGACTTTTTCATACTCTTCAGGATGATGGCTCTTGACTTTGCAGCTTCTTCCCTTAACCTTTTCTTTGTGATTTTTCTTTCTTTGGTTACTTCAAGTTCAAGCTATTTGAGATACTCGAACTCAATGTATTCAAATGATAGGGAAAGAAGTACATCTTCCTGATAAAGGCCTGTGGCACTCAGGTAGTTGATTATTTTGATCCTATCAATTTCTTTGTCTACTTGAGGTTCTTGTGGAGCTACATCCTCTTGTATAGGACTTTATTGAACTGAGGAGAGGATAGGCATATGCTTGTAGAGTCTTTTTTCTGTCTTCTCTCTTCTTTGATTTGAAGAAGTAATCTTGCATCCTCTACCTCCTTTCTTTCCTTTGACAATTCCATGTCAGCCAATTCATTTAATACATCTAAGGGAAGGGAGATGATATTATCAATATCATAATTCATAGTCTGTAAATATCTTATCATGACTGCCCTCGACTCATCATCCTGAGTGTTTGGCCTGGGGTAGCCCTGATAGGAGCTCCCATGAATCTTGTAGACCTAGTAAAGGAACTTTCTCCCCTTAGCTTCCTCTTCCTCTCTCTCTCTCTCTCTCATCCTCAATCTCCTCAGAAGTCATTTTCCTTTTCCCTCTATCACTCACAGACCTTTGTGACTCAGGGTGGAGAGAGCTTTGGCATTCATTGCTTGGTGTGCTTCCAAGCTCTGGCTAGAGAGAGGTTGTGATGCACCTTCACCAGCAGGTGCTTCACTGAGGGAATGAATTGCTGAAGTAGTTGTGGATGTGATAGGGCTTTGAGGCTCTACCACTGGGCCTTCAATTAATGTTTCCCCTTTGAAGCTAATCTTAGGGTCTACCTCAACATCTAGTTGACCAATAATATTACCTTATTGCCATTTTCTCCTTCTAAGTCTGAACTCTTCAATAATTCTATCTTGAATCCTTTGAGCCAGCTTGTTAGCTTGACTTGATTAGCTTGGGTTGACAAGTGGTATGTTGATAAGGTCAAGACCTTCATAGTAGTTCAAGGTCTGGGAGTTAAAGACTTGTTGTTGCCCTTGAGCTCTTTTAAGAATAAGGGCTCTTCTGTTGGCATCATACATCCACCCTATGATGTAGTTGAAAGTTCCTTGAGGTGGAAATGACACATCCCTTGGTATATCTTCCTCAAAATGACTCTGAATGAAGGAGTCTATAAAGTCCACATCAATGTGAACTTGAGGAAGTTATTGAGTATGGACAGTTGCAAGTGAGGATAGTGAGTCCTCAATCCATACTATGAGAGGAACTCCCAAGTTCTGTGTCTGTGATGACTTACTCCCCCTTTTTGGTAGCATCACCAACTTACATAGGTGAGCTAGAGGTTAGATCAACCACATTCACAGGTTCTTGTGTTCCTGGTTGAGCTCTTCTTAAAGGTCTCCTAGCTAGTTTTTCCTTAAGATAAGATATCTCAAGTTGCTGATCATTGACCCTGTTTTGTAGGGTAGTCACCTGAGATTCAATGTGACTAACCTTGGAAACTAAATAGGTGCATGTTTGTGTCAGTTTTTGCACCTTTAGTCTCAGATTCCCCTTATCTTCATCAGAAGAATCATTAGGGGATAAGAGAATTGGACTAAAGTCTTCTCTCTTAGTACCAGCCGGTATTTATTGGCTACTAGTTTTCCCCTGCTTAATGACAGCTTCAGTTGAAGTGTCATTGGGCTGAGTTGCCATGGTTGTGGTCTGAATGATGTAATCACTTGCTGAAATGAGAGCCTCTTCCATACGGATGTCCTGAACAGGTTTAGAATTATCCATCTCAGTGATAAGTGACTGATGTGGGCTGGACATAGGTGATTCAGGAGCACTCATCTCTCTGTGAGTAGAGGAGGAATAAATAGACTCATGATACTCACTAAAACATAAGTCTTCATCAGTATAGAAGTCAAGGTTGGGAATTGGTTGGTTTAAGTCCAAAGGTTAGGGATGGTAGTTGTCCCCTAAAGGTTGTTCATCTGAGTGTTGAGACTCAGAATGAAGGCTTAAGGTTGTTGGGCTTGTGAGCTCACCAGTCTGAGCATGAGGAACCTTAGGACTGATAGTTGAAGGGATGGGAGTGGTTTGCTCCTCAGGAGAAGTGGGGGCTCTAGATTCCACTTCTTCTTGTGTGGGTAGTGATATGGGGGTTCAACACTAGCTCGTGTTGCCAGGTTGTCACCTTGAGCAGTGAGCTCTAACTTGTTTGGGACCAGGGTTGTTTCTACCCCAGAGAAGCCAACATTTAGCTTCTTCATGATTTTAATGATGTCGGGCTTCATCTGTCCCAGTTTAAGAATATTATCTGTTTCTCTCAACTATGAGCCCAATTCACAATTGAGAATGTGTTGAACATATCTAGGAAACATGTAATATTCTAAGGAGTCTAAGTTAGCAAGCAGGTTTGTATAAACAAATTGAGAATACCTGAACTTGACCCCCTAAACCATCCCATGCACTATGAAGGAGAGATCTTCAAGAATCTGGTCCCAACCCCCATGCTTGTTGGATAAGCTGTGGATGACCACATGTAGTAAGTACTTCCACTAGGATGAGACCTTCACTTTCCCGAAGGTCTTTACAGAGAAATCCCCTTCATAGCCCATCTACTAGAAGGACTGGTTAACAACTTCTTTAGGAAAGGGCAATTCACCTTCCTCATCATCTAGCTGAAGATTAGTGTTTATGATGGCTGGAGTGATAAAGATTGTCCTACATTGCATTGTAGCAGATAGGGCCTTCTCCCCATCTAGAATAACCTCTTGACAGGTGCAGGATCAGTTTATGTCACTAATGCTAAATAAATATTTCAGATTTGTTGAGCTTGGATCTTAGGATTCATCTACTTAAGATCTAGAAATCAAAATTAAGATGGGTGGATGCGTGTGAATCAAAGAACAAAGAGATGGATAATGATAATGTTATGATTTCATTGATGTTGATAAACAAGTTACAATGAGAATCATAGATGGTTGGTGAAATCAAACCCACCCAAAGGAGAGGATTTCTCCTTGGATGGTGATTTACACCATAAGAAACACACACACAAAAGCCATACTTGCAAAAATACACTAGTGGGTCTATTTATATTATTATTGCAAAATGACCTAATTTTAACTTTCTAATTGTCTTGATGTTGAGTTGGTCATGTTGAATTGTCTTGTATTGTTGTTATCAACTTGGTCTCTGAACTTGTACAATGAGATCTTTAGTTGGCTGTAATTATGATTTGGTAAGCTTCAGTTTATTCTATTGTTGAATCCCAACAACTAAACACTTTGTTTTTTCTCTCAAACTCACATGAACTACACTCTGATGAAGGCAGAGTCTCCAAGAGTTGATAACAATATAATAAGTAATAGATAAACACAAAAAGTAATTTTCAAGATACTTGCATATATTGCTTCTCAACTCAAATGTTACAAGGCTCTTACAAGCATATGTTTATGAGTTACGATGAGAAACTATATATAATACTACCTACAGCTGGATATACTTTGATACCAGCTGGGATCCTATAACTAAAGCAAATACTACAAAGCTATAGTTTAAGGTATCTCAGATGAACTCTTATTTGAGATATGGTAGTCAGGACATGTCCCTAACTTACCTTTTGTCACCAACTAAAGTTGGTAACTTGTATTATCATAAAAGGTGAACAGTGGAATAAAGTATGGTCAACTACATGGCTTTTTGAGAAAACGCCATGTAGTATCAGAGGTCTGCAACGGAGTGTCAGAGACCATACTTATGTCCACTGGTTCACGGCAGTGTCTTCCGAAGGTTAGATGGTTTCTGAAGAACAAGTACTTCCTAAGCCACTTATACTTCAGAAGAGGCTACTTCTTCTGAGGCTTGAGGACTTCTTCTTTCTTCATACTTCGGAAGCAGTCTTCTGATTTCTTCTTCTTAGACTTGATTATTAGGAAGTAAGTTCTTTGACTGCGGAAGTAGAGTTTGTCTTCGGAAGTTGATCTTTCACTTTGTCTTCGGAAGAACTCTACTTCCTTCGGAAGCTCCACACTTAGCTTCGGAAGCCTTTTTAAGTAGCAACAAAATTTGTCTAAGTGATTTGATTTTGGTTGCACCAGCCTTCTTCTTGATCCAACAACTCCCCCTAGGCTGATGCTACCAAAACCTCACTTGTTTCTGCTCCTCAAAACTTTCAACACCAAAGAGGGTAAATACTTGTTAGTTTCCTTGTTCTTCCCTGATGTGGCGCCGAGAAGTTTGTACGAATCTTTGGTTGATAGGAAATCCAGTCTGTCACCCTGAATGATATGTACCCTTTGTTGTGGCCCTCTGAAAAGTGTTAGTTGATGGGAGCTATAATCATATTCCCATCTAACTATAGATTCCAATTCAGGACCCTCCACCATCTGTAGAAAGGTTGTGCCCTTGGTGGGAGGTCTATCCTTGTCTTCCTTTCTTCTCAACTTCAACTCTTCTTCGATCTTAGCTTTTGCAGTTAGCTCAGCAAGATGAAGACTGCTAAGATGATTTCTAATGAGAGCATCAGTTTCAGAGTTGGAGAGGTTGGAGAAAGGTTTCTCTGCTAACTCAGCAATATCAAACCTGCTAGAGTGTAGCAGAGATGTGGCATTCAGTTTCGAATGTTTGAGAAGGTGTAGATTTTGTCCCAACTGTTTTAGTTGTTAGGCTATCAGTCCTCATTTCCCCTTCGAATTGAATCTCAGGTTCCATTTGGACCTTAGGTTGACCAACGTCTTCCATAGTGGTAGAAGGTCACTTAGCCTCTGAAAATCCTCTACTCCAAAGTACATCATGGCAGCATCAGGTCTTGGCTGATCAATAGAGGATCTCAACAGAAACTTGGAGAAGAGTCTGTAGAGATCTCTGAGCATCCTTGGGTCGATTTGATGTACAACTTGGGATGGCTCAGACAAAGTTGTAAAGGGAGCCGAAAGTGTTGAAGCTGAAGTTTGGCTCTGTGGGTCCTGAAATGTTTGTCTCTGAACACTCTCCCCCTTTTTGGTAGCATCATCTTCAGAGCTAGATGAGCTGGAGGAAGAGGTCAAGGAGACCTGAACAAGTACATGTCTAACAGATCTCTAAATCTATTTCTCACCTAGTTGAGCCTTGAAATTTTCAATATCAAGTTGCTGAGTGGCAGACCTTTCTTCTAAAGTCCTAACCTTGGAGTCAAGGTTTGAGACTTTAGATAGTAGGTCTTGTATGAGGAGTTGCATGCTTCCCTCATCTTCTTTTCAAGAATCATGGGGAGATGAGGTAACATACCTAGTATGTTCAGCCTCACCACCAAATGTGGTTTCATGGCACCCTAGTTTTCCCTGCTTAATGATGTCTCTTTCTGAGTTATCAAGAGGCACGATTGTTGTTGATTCAGTCACAGAGATGTTACCACTGTCCATACGATCCATTGA
>BJCM01007525.1:0-14440 GCA_018326385.1 Flaveria bidentis
GATTGGTGATAGTTTAAGGTTTAATTATTTCAACCAACATTTGTGGATCCCACACTTATGTGGTAATCAACATTCCTCATGATATTTTGAGCGGTCTACAGGTATTTAGACAAGAAGAAACTAGTTTTAGAGCTTTCAAAGAGAAGCCAAGCCTCAGGTTAGTGCTATCGCACAACAGAGAGCTGGCAAACAACAATGAATTCTAGAATATCTAGGTTATGCTTATCCTCAGGTCAGTGCCATCGCACAACAGAGAGGCACACAACCTATCTTCTTGTTAGAGCATCTTTATTTTTTTTCTTTTGCACATAACGCACCAACAACATAAGTTATTAGCTTGATTGCGTTTATTTTTCATATTTTTCGTGCTTTGATCTTTATATGGTCATCCGCACACATTTGTGGCGTTTATTTGCTCGTCAACCCTTATTGGAAATAACTGATTGTGTTAACTAGTGATAAGATGGGAACCCACAGTCAGTTGAACAACGTAGTTTGTTCTTGAGATCACCAACAAGATCTACTCATCTATTGTGTTGAATCTACCAACATATCATCTGTGGTCTAGCAACCTCTACGTCTACTTTCATTGTGTTACCTTAGTAGTAACCAATTTTACTATCATTTTTCCTTTTATATTGCTCAGACTACACAGAGTTATACTTTGAATTTTGCATCATTCAATTTAAACTTTTAAAGTCCTAATTGATTTGTTCCTTTGTACTATCATTTTCCAAAGTTATTGAATTGGTATCACGGATACGATCTAATTTCTATCAGCTAGCCTCTCCTTCTCCTTCGTTTTTTTATTAATGTTGTTAACATAAACCTATTCTCCCCCTAAAATTCTGAAACCGTAAGAGATTTGCGGTTAATAGGTGATGAAATAACATCAGTTTAATTAAAAAATAAATTAAGATAAATAAAATAAAATAAAATGAAAATTGACTATACGCAACGGACTACACATGGTCATCGTCAGGAATTACATCACTTTTTTTAACGCAATTGACCTCTAACAAATATAGAAAATGTGGTTTATCAAAAGACTTTGTATAGAGGTCAGCGCGTTGAAAATCAGTGTTTATTTTTACCACATCGATTAGGTTCTTTTCAAAGCAGTCACGTATAAAGTGATATTTTATTCCGATGTGTTTGGTCTTAGGATGTTGGACCGGATTTTTAGTTACTGCAATTGCAGCAGAGTTATCAACAAAAATTGGAGTAGAAAAGAACTTCAAACCGTAATCCCGCATTTGTTGTTAAATCCATATGATTTGTGAACAACAACTTGCATCGGCAACATATTCAGCTTCGCAGGTTCACAAAGCAACCGAGGTCTGCTTCTTACACTGCCAGGTCACTAATCTTATCGCAAAGAATTGGCATCCCGCTGATGTAGACTTGTAGTTCATCTTGCAGCCTCCATAATCCGAGTCACTATACGCCGTAAGCTCAAAGTCATCGTCATGAGGATACCATAACCCAAGTGTTGGTGTACCCTTCAGATAACGAAATATCCTTTTGACCCCTATTAGAGGGTTAACCTTTGGCTTCGCCTGATATGTTAAACATAGACATGTAGCATACATGATATCAGGTCTTGAGGTAGTGAGGTACAAGAGAGATTCAATCATTCCTCGGTACATGGTGGCATCAACCAGATCACCATTCTCTTCAGGTGCTACATCGTGATTTGTAGCAAGTGGAGTCCCAGCTGCGAAAGCATTCTCCATGTCGAACCGACTGAGAATATCTCCTACATACTTGGTCTGATATAGAAGTATTCCTTTTGGTGTCTAATCCACCTATAACCCGAGAAAGAATTTAATCTCTCCCATTGCACTCATTTCAAACTCAGCCTTCATTACTGCTTCAAACTCTTTACATAAGTCTTCGTTATTGGTACCGAAGATTATGTCATCTACATAAATTTGGACAAGTAGTAAATATCCATCATTTTCTTTGATGAACAGAGTGCAGTCAATTACACCTCTACGAAAGCCATGTTTCACAAGGCGAGTCGAGAGTTTCTCATACCAGGCTCTTGGAGCTTGATGAAGCCCGTATAAAGCCTTGTCGATTTTGTAAACTCTGTCTCGATGGTATGGTTCCTCAAATCCCTCGGGTTGACTGACGTACACTGTCTCTCGGATTTCACCATGAAGGAATTCACTCTTCACATCCAATTGATAAAATTTAATCTTCATAAATGATGCATAGGCAAGAAAGATGCGGATGGCTTCCATTCTTGCCACGGGCGCAAACACTTCATTGTAATCTATTCCCTCGACTTGTCGAAATCCCTGAACTACAAGTCGAGCTTTATTTCTGATGATCACACCTTGATCATCTTTCTTGCATTTCAAGACCCATTTGGTGTCAATGACCTTAGCACCTTTAGGTCTTCACTTACACCTAACTTCTTGAACTGAAGAAGTTCTTCTTTCATGGCACTCACCCATGCCTCATCATTCAGGGCTTCACTTACATACATTGGCTCAAATTGAGACACAAAGCAACGATATGCACCGTCGTGTAGGTATCCCTTTTCCATCACTGAGTCATAATCAGCTGAATACAATTGATGTCTAGTTTGAACTCCTGATCTTACATCTCTAATAACATTATCCAATGGATGATAGATGTTTATGCATGATCCAAGAGTGGTTGTTTATGCATGATCCAAGAGTGGTTGGAACAACTACCTCAGAATCAAGATTATGAACATTAGGTTTTGTATCTGTGGCAGTAGGAGTTTGAGGTTCTAAAGACACAGAGGCATCAATGTCAGATGCTTGTGGACCTGTAGGAATAAGAACATGTTCTTCCTAATTTTTCGGATCATTTTCCACAGCCTCGTCATCAGAGGAGGAGTCACTATCTTCAAGTGCTCCCCCTGAGTTATTAGATGAGCTACCTTGTGAACCGGATGATGTTGAATCTGGAGCCGGTGTGTTCAAGACATCGTACATCATCTTGGTTGCCAAATCGTCGTCAGAAGTGGAGAGTGGGATGTTGAATGACTTGAAGAATCCATCATAGTTGAAAAAGAAGGCGGGTCCTTTTCCAGAAGGTGGTGTGGTGTATCTCTGAACATCTACGTTACACCATACTTCTACTTGACCCGTTGAGTTGTTGTAAACTCTCTTATTCGGTATATTTTATCCTAGAAATATACCTTCATCAGCCTTCTCGCTGAATTTGCCCTCCTAAGTCTTCTTCAGTAGGGTGCACGGTGTGCCAAACGGCTCGAGATACTCTAGATTTGGTTTGCATTGCTGTAGTAACTCGTAACATGTCTTGCCATGGCGTTTAACTATCAGAACTCGATTCAACGTGTAATACGCATTTGCAACTGCCTTGTTCCAGAATTGGATAGTCAGTTTCGAGTCTACTAGCATTGTCCGTTCCGTCTCTATCAAGCTGTGATTTTTCCTTTCAGCAACGTTGTTCATCTGAGGAGTGTAGGCAGAGGTGAACTCGTGCACAATTACTTTTTCTTTGCAGTAAGCCTCCATCCATTGGTTCTTGAACTCGGTTCCGTTGTCTGAGCGCACTTGACGTACCTTTAGCTTGTAGAGGGACTCCAGTGTAGTTACTAATTCTTTGAATGACTCAAATGTTTTTGATTTGGATTTAAGAAACATCACCCAAGAGAATCTTGAGTAGTCATTAGTAACTACATTTCAATACAAGTCGCCTGCGATGCTTCTTGTACTGACTAGACCAAACAGATCCATGTGAAGAAGCTCAAGAGGAAGTTCGATTTAGTGACCTTCCTTTTCCTTCTAAGACTTCTTCGTCTGTTCGCCCATTCTTGCATGCAACACAGAAATCTGGAAGTTGGAAGTTTTTAACGTTGACTCCTCTCACTAGATCATTCTAGATCAAGTGATTCATCTTCCGTGGATTAATGTGTCCCATTCTCCTATGCCAAGAGATGGAATCCTTCTCAGTAGTTTTTGACAAGAAGCACTAAACTTCACGATCCGTTGTGGAGGCCTTTGATAGGTCCAAGACATACAGGTCATTATATCTTGAAGTAGATATTAAGTCTTGGTCCTCCGGGATCATATAGTCCTTTTTCAGGACATAGCACTTCTTGTTGTCAAATACTACTCTAAAACCTTTATCACATATTTGGGAAACAGAAAGCAAGTTATTTTGAAGTTGTTGAACCGAGTTTACCTTGTCAAACTTTACTTTCTGATTACCCACCTCCCCTTGAGTTGTGATATACCCTCCTTTGTTTCCAGCAAATGAAACATGGCCTCCTTTGATTTGTTTGACATTCGTAAGAGAGCCATGTTCCCTGTCATGTGCGTGGATGCTCCGTTATCGACAATCCAAATGTTGGTTTCAGCACTATAGCAAACACCCTACACATTAAATTGAAAACATTAGTTCAGGTTAGGGACCCAAGCCTTTACTGGCTTGTGTTTCCCTATGGCATCACAAATCATAAATTCAACCCATTGACCTGTAGATGGTGAGGGAAGTTTAGATGTATTCTTGTTCTCATTATCAGACAGAGGGATTGATTTTTCTTTCCATAAGCCAGCTTTGTGTAAGGCCTATTTGTGATAAACAGACGACTGGCTAATGGGTTGAACTTTAGGTTCGCTAGCCCTTCAAGGTGGCGTCACTGAGTTTCTCTTAGAAGAGCTAGGTTTTGGGTCCTGAAGTTCAACTTTTCTCCTCGGTGTCTGATAGTAAGGACAATTAGACACAATGTGTCCATACTCTCCACAGTTGTAGCATGACCGGCTTTCGACTTTACGATTTAACTATTTTTGTGGAGAAGTGTATGTCACATGCATGACCTTACTCTGTTTGGACTGAGACATTCTAGTTTAGATGTATAGTCTAGTTTTACAAATTTAATTGCTTTTCCTTGTTTAACATCTTTTCCATTTTGTTTACCTGGACTTTGACATGATGCACGTGATAGGTTAATATTAATGGTCTTTTTGGGTTCAGATTTGACTGTGTTTGAACCAGACTTTAGATTAACCTTTTAAAACTCTTTTTCCAGATTAACACAAGGCATTTTTCCTTTTATCTTTGAAGTGGCCTCCTTTTGTTTAGTATCAGATTCAGTTAATTTATATGTGGAATCTGGATCACTTACAAGAGGAGTGGCCACCATATGATCCTTGATTGGATTATTATTGATTGGTTTACTTTTAGTGTTCATCAAGGTCTCAGGTGGTGGTGGAAGCACTTTATATCCCAATCCCTCCCCATTATTACGCTCTCTCACTAAGTGTTGGACAATATGGGATGAACTTGTCCAACTATGTAGTTTTTGCTTCAATGAATTAACGTCTACTTCTAAAACTGCCTTTTGCTTCTTAGTGTCTTCTAGGGAGTTAAGATAGTACCTAATGTCATTAGATTGGTTAAAGGCAACTACTTCTGTTTCCCTAAGCTGTTTGTTCAAAAGGTCTATCTTTTCTTTGTAATTGTGCTAATTTTGTTTTAATACTCTATTAGCTTCAGTGCATAGTTGCAAGTCCTTTACTAAGCTATCATTATGATCTAATAACCTAGAAAATTTTAAATCTATGTTTTCTCTAAATTTATTACAATCAGAACAAGCATGATTATCAAAAAGTTGGTGAGTAGTACTTACCTGAGGAGGTGTAGATGAATCAGCCATTAGAGTAGAGTCTGGTGTTTCTGGTTCTGGTGATTCTAACATTGTTGTAGTTATTCCTTCTTCAGGCAGGTAGTTGACCACTGTTGCAGTTTCATCAGTATTGGACGTCGCAAGTTCCACTGCATTATCTCCTTCACTAGCTGAATCGTCATCTATATCCTCCACACTAGTGATGTTGGATTCTCCCAGTGAGACAAACCAAAAGCTCCAGTCCTGTCCTTCATCATCATGAGCAATCAAGGCATTAGTTGCGACCAAGTTCTGTCCGGTATTTTTGACAAACTTATTAGCTCATTGGACAACACTCGCTAAGGCCTACATTATATCCTTCCATTCCAGCTATGTCTCATCCACCTGCTCGTAGTCCTCTTCGGCCAGATGGCAGTTCCTAATTTTACCAGCAATTAGTCCATCATAGGAGTGGACTACCGCAACTAAGAGATCCATATGATCTTTAGCTACTTCAACTGTCACATTACCGAAATTCTCGGTCTTCAGTTTTGCTGCATTGGTTTCAGGTACAATGTATTGGGTACTAGACGAACCTAACGTTTCCGACCCTGAAGTAGAGGCTTAGGAAGGACCAGCTGAACTTGAAACAAAAGCTGTCTGAAGTGGTGCTCCAGATGTTTTGGCTTGAGGAGTCGCGTTGTACAGTGCTGGATTCTGATCATAGGTAGACATTTAGGCTCTATACTGCATCCTCAGCTGTCCCTCTCTCAGTTTCAGAATGAAGTCATTTATATCTAACTTCGTTAGCATACCATTCTGTCTGAGATTGGAGACAAAAGACACCTATTTTTCGGGCAAATCATTCGCAAAGTTTGACACTTTGTCTTCCATTGACATCGTTACTCCATGAGTGTGCATCTCACTCATCAAGTGGTAGAACCTGTCGATAACATCATCCATACTTTCTTTACCCATCGAAGAGAAGTTGTCAAACTCCTTCTTCAAAGCCTTAGCCTTTATGGCCTTTAATGATGCGTTCCTGTCATATCTTTTCTCCAATGCATCCCATAATTTCTTTGCTTGCGTATACTCAGAAGATTGATGGAAAATATCCTTCGGAATTGACTGTGTAAGCAAAGCATAGACTTTCTTCTCAGCATTGTGTTTTACTTTCTATCCATCAGTCATGCCACCCAGTGTAAGTTTGACACCATCAGCTCCTACTAGCATGTTGTATCCCGTCTTTATTGATTCCCACAAATTGGGATCTACTACATTTAAGTAGATCTCGAAACGTTGCTTCCAATGTAGGTATTCGTCTAACGTGATTAGCTTAGGGTGTTTATTATGATTCCCCACTTCGTTCTCCATTAGCAGTAAATTTTGAATACGTGAATCTCTCCCTGTTGTGAATGCTGAGTATTGGTCCTCTATTGCTATTAAATTTAGTCTTTGCAACAAACTGTTTCACTTATGCGAATGAAGGTGTGTGATTGGGCTATTCGGGCGATTGAACAATGCGGTTGTTTCAATCGTGCGACTGAACTAATGCGGATGGCTCAGTCGGGCGAATGAACAAGTGCGGTTGAACAATGCGAATATACTGCTCAGTCTTACGAATGGAGGTACGAATGAGTCCAATCGTGTGTATGAGGGATGCGTATGTTTTCAGTCATGCGATTGAGTCAATCTTGCGACTGAAGCTGCTGGATTTTGAAAATTCGTAGGTATAACGTGTTTTGGCCGCAAAACACGAGTTTTTACTAACCCTAATTGCCGTATGCCAGAAACACAAAACTTTATGACCAGGAGACGTCTAAGACACCGTTTGACACAAAAAGATTGCCTTGTTAGTGAAAAAACACAATTTTTGTATGAAAACGATTGAATCACATGTAAATCAAGAGCCAAAGCTTTAAAACCATTGTTAGGATCGTGTATTTAACGAAATACTAACTGATTAACGTGTATACCAAATCAAATAGTGCGGAATCCTATTTGATTGGCGATCCAATCATTGATAATGCACGTAGAAACAATTATGTATTGAATCTGAACGATAAGAACGATTAGGAATCGATCTACTGCGATCTATGAACTTGGAACATGTTCATAGAGGTCTCTTGACGGCTATGGTACGTCTGGAATCGAAGTGTATTCAATGCTTACGTTTTTCCATGAATTAGGTGGTATTTATAGGTTAGGGTTGCTCATTCGGACGAGTGAACCATTAGCATGATTCAGTCGTGCGATTGAGACATGCGGTTGGTCCAATCGCCCGACTGAGTGTTCAGTCGTGCGACTGAGTCAATCTCATGTAACAATCATACGACTGATCCAGTCTCCTGGTTCAGTCGTGCGACTGAGTCATTCCCATGAAGTTGTTCATGCGTATGGTCCATTAGCATGGGCCATTCGCATGAGAACTTCATATTACTAAGTTTGAATGTATTAATTATCATTACATTATTGATATTAGTTCAAACAACCACAAACCATAATAATCAATTCAATAAGCGTTAAACAACTACTTAATGAAATAATAAACATTATAAGCCCAACCAAACATTGTATTTCATTAAGTACCCAATCTATTACATATGTGTAAGAAAATAAAAACATATTACATTAAGATCAGAAACTAGGTACACATGTATCAACAGTGACCCGCAGGTTCAGTATCTGAGGCAGTAGGAGTATGGGGTTCCAAAATGTTAGACGGATCAACATCTGATGCTTATGTACTTGTAGTTGTAGGAACATGTTCCTCCTGGTCCACCTGAATGTTTTCCACTTCTTTATCTCAAACGAGGAGTCACTTTCCTCCAGTGCTCCCCCTGAGTTACTAGAAGACTGACCATGTGAACAGGATGTTATCGAGTCTAGGGGCGGTGTGTTTAAGACATCATACATCATCTTTGTCGATATCTCATCACAGGAAGGAGTGCGAGTAATGTTGAAGGACTTGAAGAATCCATCATAATCAAAAAAGAAGGTGGGTCCTTATCCTACAGGGGGTGGTGAATCTATGAATGTCGACGTTGCACCACACTTCTACTTGATCCGTTGAGTTGTTGTAAACCCTCTTATTTGGTATGGTGTATCCTAGAAAAATACCCTCTCCAGCCTTTTCACTGAACTTTCCTGACTGATGTTTGTTCAACAGTGTACATGGTGCGCCAAACGGTACAAGATACTCCAGATTAGGTTTACGTCGTTGGAGCAACTCGTAACACGTTTTACCATCTCGTTTAACCACCAAGACACGATTCAGAGTGTAACATGCATTTGCTACTGTCTTGTTCCAGAATTGGGTAGGCAGCTTCGAGTCTGCTAGCATCATCCTGGCTATCTCTATCAAGCTTATGTTCTTCCATTCTTCAACTCCGTTCATCTGTGGAGTGTAGGCAGATGTGAATTGATCTACAATTCCCTTTTCTTTGTAGAATGCCTCCATCCACTGATTTTTAAATTCTGTACCATTTTCTGAGCGATTCTGATATACCTTTAACTTGTATAGAGATTCCAATGTGGTCTAATGAGCAAAGGAAGTAATCATATTGTTAGGTATTTAAGTAATCATTTTATGGTTGGCCTTGTTAAAGTTGATCCAAATCCTTTGCATAAGCATGCTTCTTTGATGTTTGGTGGAATGGGATTGATCTCCATCCTTTCCTTGTATTGGGCTACATGTTCTTCTGGATCTGTGGTCCCATCATACAGCTTCATCTTGGGGCTCTTGAATCGTTTGGGGATCTTGATTCCAGATATAAGACATGTGAACCTAGATAGCTTGTGACTTTTGACTGAGACTTCAGGTATAGGATTGATAACTCCAGGAACACTTGTTATCATGTTCCTTATATCTTGTAATTCCTTAGCCAATCATGCATTCATGTCTACCATATTTGGATTAGTCATAAAGGACCCAATATTGAAGTTGTTACCGGTTTGAGGATATATTATTCTCATAGGGTGATGGTTCCCCGCCATGGTGTATCCTAGCGTTATGGGTTAGCCAGTTGTAGCCTCTATCCTCATTGGGATGGAATCTCCCTGATGCATCTTGCTTTGTTGAGCTTCGGAGACTCATGCATTTTAGTGGGGTGCATACATCGTCAAGGATCCTTGCTGCATAAAAGTTCCTTGAGATTGCTCCCCTATGTATCCTAACATATGAGGTGTCTAAGGGATCCTTGATCCTAAGGTATTAGTCATCAAGGATCCTGGTTGCTATATCACATTGCATCCTAAAGGATACTTCATTGGTGTCATAGACTGTTGAAGGAAACCGGTTCCCATGGGGTACTCGATCAAGGATTCAGGTCGTTGAAAACCATTGGCTCTTGAAGGATTCGTCATCGAAGGTCTAGGCTGCAAAAGGATGCTGGATCTTAAAGGATACACCATCGAAGATCCGGACTGATGAAAGATGCCGGATCCTGAGGGATATGCCATCAAGGATCCAGACTGCTGAAGGATACTTAATCCCAAAGGATACGCCATTGAAGATCCTGATCGCTAGAGGGATTGAGAATCCGGGGGCTGAGACAGAGCATCCCTGGGATCAGCGGAGTGTCCTCTTTTATAGGTTGTTTGTATTTCTTCAGCTGCTCAATTTCTTTGAAGAGATTGACATTGGTTCTCGTCTGTTGCTCCATTTGCTCCTTTCCCTGCTTAATCAGAGAAAGTATGTCTTTGTTAGAAACAAAAAGGTCTATGGATTGAACCTTATTTCCGGTGAAGACAGGTTGTTCGTGTCTTCTTAGTGGCTCGTCCCTTCTTCCTTGATTCCCCACAAAGGTACTAGTTCTTTGAGATGAGTCGGCTGAGGTAACGTGATTGGTTGATGTAGGAGGTTGAGTCGAAATGTTAGGGAGTAAAGGTTAATGAGAAATAGGGGTTTCGGTATGGTTATTGACGATCAAGGCACCAGTTGCCACACGGTGGGCACCAAATTGTTTTGGGATAAAATCTGCTAAGAGTCTTGTATCCTAAATTAGTATGTGAGGCGGTATATCCTTGATCGTGAGTAGTCGAACAAATGAACAAAACAAGTAATGAACAGCTAGAAAATGTTTGAACAAAGGATTTGGTTGTGAGGGACAAAGCCTTTGGAGCATTAGCAACGCCGGCATAAAAAAACCCCGGTTGGTGAAAATTATCACCAACTAGTTTATTGATCTTTTAAACAAATAAATACAATGATTTTTGTAGTGTCGAATCAGTGAGAGCTAAGTGTTACAGTAGTAAACGAATGTGTTTTGTGTGAGTGTGAAGTAGTAATCGGATGTCAAGTGTGCGAGCTAAATGATGTGTCCTATGTTCACCGATGGCACTCAATATTTATAGCTAAGTAGTTACAACTAACTTCCTATAAACTTGGTCATGGACGTTGTGGTCAATGTGACCGTTAGTGGATTTAGTTCATGCAGCTTCTAACGTTTCTCTTCCACAAACCTCGTAATATTTAGTTATCTCGCTTCCCCCACGTTCAAATTAAAGTAGACCAAGTCAATTCAATCAATCGTTGGTTATACGTCGCTGCCTTTCGAGGATCCTGTATTCTTGATTTTCAAGGTACAACATCCTTGAAGGTACTATATCCTTGAGGATATGATATCGTTTGAAAATTCCTTCCACAACAATTTGATAAATCCCTTTCAAAGTTATCTTTAATCAAATGATGCCTGATATTGATGTGTTTTGTCCTTAACTGCTGCACATGATTCTTTGTGATAGAAATGGCATTGTTGTTGTCTATGTAAATGAGAATCTCCTTAAAGCTGAACCCATAGTCTAAAATCTGATTCAGAATCCATACCACTTGAGCATAGCAGCTTGCAGCAGCAATGTATTCAGCTTCAGTAGTTGATACAAAGACACAAGATTGCTTCTTGCCTTGCCATAAGACAACCCTTACACCAAGAAACTAACATCCCCCTAATGTATACTTTGAAGTCATATTGCAGCCACCATAATCACTATCTGTATATGCAATCAGATTGAAGTCATAATTCATTGGATACCAAAGACTAAGTGTTGAGGCACCTTTGAGGTATCTTAAAATTCTCTTGACAGTGATAAGATGTGACATCTTGGGATTGGCTTGATATCTTTCACAAACACATATGGCAAACTTGATATCTGGCCTGCTAGTTGTAAGGCACAAAAGAGACGTAACCATAGCCCTGTGGAGGTGTTCATCCACACACTCCCCCTCAAGATCATGCCTAAGTGAGTTGTTCCTTGCTATGGGTGTCTTAGCAACCTTATAGTTGATCATGTTGAACCTCTTAAGTATATCCTAAACATACTTTAACTGACTTATGAAGATGTCATATTCAACTTGCTTCACTTGAATTCCCAGAAAGAAATTGAGTTCCCCAATGGCACTCATTTCAAATCTATCCTTCATCAGCTTGTCAAAGTCTTTGTAGAGCTTTGGATTAGTTGAATGAAAGATGATGTCATTACATACACTTAAACTAGCATCAATTCATTTCTAGTTCCTTTGATGAAGAGAGTTTCATCTTTAGTACACCTTCTGTATCCATGCTTGCAGAGATACTGAGATAGAGTCTCATACCACTTCCTTGGTGCTTGGTGCAGCCCATAAAAAGCTTTATCAAGCTTGTAGACATACTCAGGATGATCAAGATCTGCAAAACTAGGTGGTTGTTTGACAAAAACGTCTTCATCAATCACCCTATAGAGAAAATCACACTTGACATCAAGTTGGTAGAGCTTAAAATTCTTGGATGCAGCAAAACCTAAGAAAATCATAACAGATTCCAGTCTTGCTACATGAGCAAAGACATCTGTGTAGTCAATTCCTTTTTCTTGTTTGTACCATTGAACAATTAGTCTTGCCTTGTTTTTGATGACAAGTACTCAATCATCCTTCTTATTCCTAAAAACCTATTTGATTTTTATAGTAGTCTTCCCATGAGGAAGAGGTCATAGGTTCCAAACATTTCACCTTTTGAATTGAAGCAACTCCTCTTGCATACCTTTAACCGAACTATTATCCTTCAGAGCCTCATCAATCTTCTTAGGCTCTATCTGAGATAAGAAACAAGAGTGAAGACAAACATTTGCATCATGGGTTTGTCCTTTTGTTCTTACCTTTAAATCAACATCTCCAATGATGTTTGAGGTGGGATGAGACTTGTGGGTTCTTAGCTGAGGAATCATAACATATTATCAAGTGAGATTCAAATTAGAGAAATTTAGATCTGGTATTGAGGTTTCTCCCACCACATCACCACGGTTATCAAGTGAAACTTGATCCAATGAGTGTGTGACATCATTGGTGTTGTCTTCAATGGAGTGGTATTTAGCATCAAGAAATTCTTGATCACTTTCACCACCAATATAGTCTTATACATTTGAAGTTTCTTTATTTGGTTGTTTAACCTCTAAGATGAAATTTGAAGGCATCTTAGATGTCTCAGCTAAATTTTTCATTGTTGTGCTCATAAAAACCTAATTTGCAGAGTAAGTAACAACTGGAGCTGAAGTTGTATGGCTTGAAAGTCTTCTCAGCTCAAATCTTGGATCACGATCACTTGTTGGTAAAATATCTATAGACCCTGAAACATTCTCACAAGATTTGTTAAAATAGTTAGTAACTAAATCAAGATCAAATAACCAATTAGGACCATAACCAATTACATTGGCTGTGTGTTCATTGAAAGTCACATTGACTGACTCCTCCACAATTTTGGTTCTGAGATTGTATACTCTATAAGCCTTAGATTGGGAAGAGTATCCAATAAAGTGTCCATCATCTGATTTCTCAACAAACTTGGCAATGTGATCTTTGGTACTCAAGATGGTGCAAGGACATCCAAATGACTTGAGAAAACCAATGAAAGGTTTCCTCTTCTACAAAAGTTCATTAGGAGTCTTACCATATGTCTTAACCACTATAACTCTATTCTACATATAGCAAGCAATATTGACTGCCTCTACCCAGAAGGTCATGGGCAGCTTAGTGTAACCCACGGAATAAAGTGAAAACGAGCCAATTAATAATGTTGGGCTTAGCCAGGATTATTTAAAGGAAATAAGCGAGAAATGGAGTATGGACCATGTAGACCTCTGAGTTATGTGCTTGGCAAGTTTAAGGTCCTGGGAACGCTAGGTATATATAAACGGATCAGCTTGAGCCACTCTCATTTGCAACTCAACACCCAAATTCCAGAGAGAGAGTGTAGAGAGAGATAGTGGAGAGAAAGTGGAGAGAAAGTGGTGATTCAAGGCTTGGTTGATTAGGAAATTGAAGATCAGTGTTCATGGACATCCAAACAACAAGAAAAGACCAAGAATCCGAGTAAGAAACATCGTTTAATCATTTCTTTGAGGGTAAACCCAAATTCTAGGGCTTGGGGTTTTTGAAAGTGGCAAAGAATCACCCAAAACTCATATTTAGTGTGCAAAAGATTGAAGTTTGGGTCAAAAATGGGTTGGTTCGTAATCTCAGCCTGTTCTACGAAACTGGGTGTTCATCCAGCGAAATTGTGTAGTCAACTAGCGAAACTATAAAGAATTTCTACAAAACTGTAGTTTCCCAGACATAGTTTTGGGCAAAACTGGCAGTGAAGATGCCAGCAAAACTGCCTATGAAACTCCCATCGAAACTGGAAGCGAAGATGCCAGCGAAACTACCTGTGAAACTCCCAGCGAAACTAGCGAAACTGCCAGCAAAACTTCCAGCGGAACTGCCAGCGGAACTGCCAGCGGAACTGCCAGCGGAACTGCCAGCGGAACTGCCAGCGGAACTGCCAGCGGAACTGCCAGCGGAACTGCCAGCGGAAC
>BJCM01007617.1:0-21219 GCA_018326385.1 Flaveria bidentis
TCTACTCCTCCTACCCTCTACGTTGATGTTCTCTACTGCTCTAACTGGTGCTACCATCGGCCTCCGCTTTACGTGCCCAAACCATCTTAATCTTCCCTCTCGTATTTTATCTGTGATACCAGCCACCTCTAGCCTCTGTCGAAACACGTCGTTTCTTATTCGATCCAATCTTGTGTGGCCACACATCCACCTCAGCATTCGCATTTCTGCGACCTCGATTTGTCTCTGGTGTGATTTCTTTATGGCCCAACAGTCTGTTCCGTATAACATAGATGGACGTACTGTCACTCTATATATTTTTCCCTTTAGTTTTGCTGGAACCTCTTATCACACAGGATCCCTCATGCTGCTCTCCATTTGCACCATCCTGACTACACACGGTGAGCTACATCGCTGTGTATCTCTCTGTCCTCCTGTACGTATAGCCGTATTTGAACCTAGATGTTTGTGGTACTGTCATACCCTGGATACTTATTTGGGTGTCCTCTTCATCACCCCCACTAAAGTTACACTGCATGTATTCTGTCTTAGAGCGACTTATCCTTAAGCCTCTGCTCTCTAGTGCGGCTCTCCACTGTTCTAGCCTCTCGTTAAGCACCGTTTTAGATTATGATATTAAGACAATATCATTCGCAAAAAGCATGCACCAAGGGACTGGCTCTTGTATAGACTTAGTCTTCTCATCCAACACTATTGTGAAGAGAAATGGGCTCAATGCCGATCCTTGGTCTAGTCCCACTTCCACCGGGAAAAAGTCTGTGTCTCTGACTGGTGCTCGCACACACGTTTTTGTCCCTTCATACATATCCATTATTATTTTGATATACCTCTCTGGTACCCTTCTAAGTCGTAGACTTTCCCAAATGAGTTGACACGGCACACTGTCATATGACTTTTCTAGGTCAATGAAAACCATATGTAGGTCCCTTTTCTTTTCTCTATATTTCTCCATTATCCTTTTTTTGATGTGTATGGCTTCTGTTGTAGAGCGTCCCGGCATAAATCCAAATTGGTTTACCGCTATCTGGGTTTCTCGTCTAATTCTCGTGTCAATAACTCTTTCCCATAGTTTCATCGTGTGATTTAATAGCTTAATTCCCCTGTAATTTGCGCAACATTGTACATCTACTTTTTTCTTATATATGGGGACTATGACACTGCTTCTCCATTGCTCTGGCATCCTCCCGGTTTTGACGATAGTGTTGAATAAGTCTGTTAGCCATTCCAGGCCCTCGTCTCCTAGGCACTTCCACACTTCAATCGGTATCTTGTCTGGCCCCACTACCTTAGCCCTTCCCATTTTCTTCAGCGCCCTCGTAACTTCGTCGACAGTGATGCTTCTACAATAACACTAGTTTTGTTGGTTTGGTTGGGTTGTTTTATCGATGGCAGATTGTTGGTTAGGGTTCGTTATGTTGAAAAGGTTATCGAAGTAAGTTTTCCATCTTGCCCTGATGTCGTTCTCCTTCACCAAGACCTTTCCATCCGTAGCCTTTATAAACTTTACCATTCTCAGGTCCTATCTTCCACTTTCTCTTGCCCTGGAAATCTTAAATATGTCATATTCTCCTTCTTTCGTCTCTAATCGCTTATACATGTTCTCGTACGTTGTGTTCTTTGCCTCTGACACAGACTTTTTCGCCTCTCGCTTAGCCTCCTTATATTTATGTTTGAGCTCTGCTCGTTCTTCGTCATTATTACATTGTAAAAGGTCTCTAAAACTTTGTTGTTTAATTTTTACCTTCTCCTGTACATTTTCATTCCACCACCAAGATTCCGTATGACCTACTGTCCTATTTGTTGCAATTCCAAGAGTTTCTTTAGCTACTTGCATAACTGTAGTTGCCATATCTTCCCACATTTGATTTGCATCTTTCTATGGCCCAGTTTGGATCATTGGTATGACCTTATCTCTAAATGTGGTAATCTTTTCGTCTTTGAGTTGGCCCCATCTGATCGTAGGTCTAAATCTCTTAATTGGCTGGACAATTGCTCTCTTCACGCGTAGATCAACCACCAACATATGATGTTGAGTCACTACAGTCTCTCCTGGGATTGCCTTACAGTCCTTCCACGGGTTACGGTCTTCTCCCCTCATCAGCAGATAGTCTTTCTGCGTGTGTCTCCCGCCGCTGCTAAACGTGATTAGATGCGAGTCTCTCTTCTTAAAAAACGAGTTTATGATGCCTAGATCATTCACTAAAGCAAAGTCATGGAGCTCCCTTCCGCCGTCATTCCTCAGACCAAACCCAAAGCCTCCATGAACCGACGGGAATTGATCATTACCCTTACCGATATGTCCATTAAAATCACCTCCTATGCATATTTTTTCTTCTCTAGGTATGTCCCCCATAACATGATCTAAAGTCTGCCAGAACTTATTTCTTTCCATTTCCCCTAATCCAACTTGTAGTGCATACGCACTAACTACTGCCACTACCTCATCCCCTATTACTATTCTTAACATCATAAGTCTATCATCGTATCTTCTCACCTCCACTACATTATCCTGAAGTTCTTTAGCAACTAGAAAACCTACTCCATTTTTTGTACCATCTGACCCTGAATACCATAGTTTATAACCATTGCACTCTTTTGCTCTCCCACCCCGCCATCTAGTCTCCTGAAGGCACGCTATCTGCACCCTACGTCTATGCAGCACATCAATTAACTCTAATAACTTACTAGTAAGGGTGCCTACATTTCGCGGTGCTACTCGCAGTCTATAACCATTTCTCTCTGAAGAAGCACCTCTTCTCCCCGAACATGATCTCAGAGCATTATAATGACTTCTGTTATCTATTGTACCTCACTAACCCTTCGTGACCAAAAACCAGCACAAAAACACGAAATAAGCACTAAACACGAAACACACCTTAAAGAAAGCAAAGCAACACTAGAAATGTACTAGACAAATGCAACAATCGGCGCATAAACAACTCAGGACGCAGTAATATAACAAATAACGAGAAAGCAGCAATCTAAAACCAGAATTGAGAAATGAAAGCCCGGGATGGAACGATCTTACCAAATGATAACGAGAAAGCAACAATCTAAAAACGCAGGTTGGCGTTGGGTGGCAGGGGTGGGTTGGTGGCTAGGGTGGGGGAGGCTCCGGGGATGGTGCGGATTGGAGCAGGTGTCTCCGGTGTGATGTTGTGGGTTTGGTGACGGGGTGGTCAGGTGGTGCGGGTCGTAGCAGGTGTCTCAACTTGAACTGAAGAAAATTAAACAAAAGAAAAATGTAAAGGAAAAACAAATTGGTGATTTAGATGGTAGATGGGTGGAGGTGAGGTTGTGGTGGTTGTGGATCTTCGAGATGGAGATAAAAGTGCAAAAGTCCAATTTTACACAATCCAAAACCAAAAGCTACAGAGAACTCCACAACATCAACGAATCTGCATTACATTCGAAAACTACCAAACGATACATCCGAGATCCACAAGCGTCGCGCAACAACAAACAACACACACAAATCTTGAGGATATTAAACGTCGGAAGATGAAATTCGCCGGAGGGCGGAGGTGGACGGTGAACACTTAATTCACCGTCTACATTTGTGTTAAGAAATAGAGTATACTTTCCCACCAAGCAAATCTTAACTTGAAGGCATGAATAATGATATATTTGTTATGAGCAAAATTGTAAAATTGAATGTTGTAATATTTCATAGGAAAACAAAAAAATCAAGTCAAAAAAGTGGTCTAGTCGCCTTCTAGACCAACGTTCAAACTCTATAATTTATTTGTGATGAATTCGACATGCTTGTGCGACGCTGAAGATAAAGAAGATGAATCTAGGGCTTTCGGAGTAAACCCTGTTCGTTTCTCCCTTTTATTTAAATAGGTTTTAAATGAAATGACGTACACACTGTTTGTGTTAATTTGAATTTGAACAGAACGATTGTTTCATTTATTTTTTAGAAAATACGGGTACTGAAATCATAAATTCGCTACAAAGCCGGAGACAAAAAAAAAAAGAAAAAAAGAAAAAAACCCTTTTTAACTCTAATCAAAATTAAAAGTAAATCATGCGTGTGTGTGTGTATATATATATATGATATGATTATGGAACTATAAGATCGCCTTGAAAGTTGAAATTACACATTAACAAAAAGCCAGAAGGAGCATCGAGAAAAACCCTCTAAACTCTCTATCATCATCATCATCTTCTTCTTCTTCAACATCATCATCTCCATTGCAAATTCTCAAAATCACACCACTAAATCTCCCACAAATCCATTTCGGTACGATCTCAACCCAATTCACTTCTCACATCTCTCCACAACTCGATCTCTAACCTTCCATGAGTTTCAATTTCCGAAACCCTAAATAATAATAATAATGTCGGAAAACGATAAGATCCCTCTTGTTGATTCACCTACGAGCTCCCGATCGGTGACGGAGACGGTGAACGGTTCGCACCAGTTCGTAATTCAAGGCTATTCGTTGGCCAAAGGTATGGGGATCGGAAAACACATCGCTAGTGATAATTTCACTGTTGGAGGTTACCAATGGGCTGTTTACTTCTACCCTGACGGGAAAAACCCTGAGGATAATTCGACTTATGTGTCGCTTTTCATTGCGCTTACGAGTGAGGGTTCGGATGTTAGGGCTTTGTTTGAGTTAACTCTGGTGGATCAGAGTGGGAAAGAGAAGCATAAGGTTCATAGCCATTTTGAAAGGTCTTTGGAGAGTGGACCTTATACGTTGAAATACAGAGGCAGCATGTGGTAGGTTCTTGACTTGATTTTATCATTTTATGTGTATTTTGCAGCTGTTTGATGTGTTGATTTTGGTATGATTAATCATGGGCTTTCTTTGTTTGATGTGTTAATGTTTGCTCCTAGATCTCTAATGTTTGATGATTATGGGGCCTTTGTAATGTAGAAAGGGGTTTGCAATGTGCCAATATGGCAATATCTGTGTAATTTCATTTTCTATTGGCAAATTTTGTTAGCTCTTGGGGAGATTTGTGCGTACATAGAAGTTGTGGTACTTGGTCTATTGTTTAACGGTAGTCATTGTTTTAGAGTTGTATTTGTATATCATGTTATCACCAAGCTTACTTTTCTTCTCTTATAATACCTATAGCTGGCCCCTGTAATAGCTAAATGTCATTAATGCGTATCCTCTTGGTAATTTGAGCTGGGTGCAAACTGGGTCATATATTTGGGTGGTTACGGTAAACTCACAAGCTTCTAATTAGATTGAATTTATTCATTTGGATTTTTTTGTTAGTTCTCTGGCTATACCATGATATATCTTGTATTTGAGTGGCAACCGTTTTGGTAAGATTCATCTTGATGATAACACAAATTTATGAGACGTGTCTAGCTGAATTTTGATCATCAAGATTCATATGTAGAATATAAATGACATTGCACTATAACAGCAACTGTACTGTACTACTGTTGTAGGTTTACCCTCTTGAAATGTATGTATAGGCTTAGTTTTCTTAGGTGGGTTTCAGATGTCTTAGATCTCTAATTAGTACTTATAAATCTTGTGTACAAGTATTGAAGATGCATTATGGAACCTTTTTAGTTGATGGTACTCTATTCTATGGCCTTTGGATTTGCTTTTGGTTAGAGATTTTTGAGAGAGTTTCTTCTTAATTCAACTAAAGAAAACTCGAGCTTCATTTGGAAAAGAGATAAATGGTAACATAAAGAAAACTCGAGCTTCATTTGGAAAAGAGATAAATGGTAACCTAATTATCTAACCCACATGCTTTTCCTAAGCCAATCCGCTTCACTCCTTGATTAAACTTTAGTTGTATTATAGTAGAGTACTCAAGTTTACTTTTTGAAGAATAGACAACATTGAATGATTTACAGTTACTGGAAGGGAGTTGCATTGTATTTGAGTTGGAGATGTTTTTATATTTCAAAATAGTATAAGTTTGATCCTCGAATGCAAGCCTGCTCGTTTTTTAGGGTGATAAAGCTGGAGGATTTGGGGCATCTATTATGATTCAACTTTAATATTACATGTTCTAGTTTGTAAGTTGTAAGTTGTAACCAGACTTGTTGAACGGAAGTTTTAGATTTTGTAGTGCTATCTGGAACACAATTTCGTTATCCAAATAAATGTAAAATTACATTGTCAATTTTTTCAAGCAAAAGTAGATCCCTTGGCTTCTTCCATGTTTTTAAATTTCTATTTATACATCCTAACCTCACTCTTCTGCAAAGAGGATCAGCTGTTATCAGTACGTAGGTTGAAATATGTAAATAGTGTACCTTCTTGCATACCAATTAAATTTTTCCTACTTTTCTGTTCTTAACAAAACTCACTGTATCATTAACCTGCCTAAACAGATAGACCAAGTTTCTTCCTAATGTCAGAAACAGATCAATTGAACACATTATGACATAGAGCACTTTTTCCAAGTTCTTCCCCCTTAAATTTACTTTCGGAAATGACGTTTAACCACAAATTTTTAAGAAATTTGCTTCGATACATTCTTATTCGCACTTCATATATGTTTGGTATTACTTATCAAATCTAACTCAAATCAACATGTACGTTATAAGGGGATACAAGCGTTTCTATAGGCGAGCATTACTTGAAACATCAGATTATCTCAAGGATGACTGCTTGAAAATTAATTGCACTGTTGGAGTGGTGGTTTCTGCAACACATTGCCCTAGGTTACATTCTATTCAGGTCCCAGAATCTGATATTGGGTTAAATTTTGGTATGTTGCTTGAAAATATGGAAGGTTCAGATGTAAAATTTAATGTAGCTGGTGAAATATTTCATGCCCATAAGTTGGTACTGGCTGCTAGATCCTCTGTTTTTCGGTCTAATTTCTTTGGGCAAGAGGAAGATGATCACGAGATTTTCATCACTGATATGGAACCTAGGGTTTTCAAGGTAATGTGCACAAACCTTTTAAATCATTTTTATTCAAGTGTAATAACTAATAAGACTCACTCCATTCCAAATATATTGTCATATTACTATAAGTCTATATGTGTTTTTCCCAAAATAAATGTCGTCTTTTAAACATGGATAGTTATTATTTACTAATTTTTCCGTTTTACCCTTAACTGTCTTTGTTTTAAGTGTTGCAAGTCTATGCTATCTTAAATGCTAAAGGGTATAACTGTCATTCTACTAACTAAAATATGCATTAATTGCACATATCTTAAATTGTGTTTTTTCACTTGTGGATGACAAAATTGGGACAGAGGAAGTATTGTTTTTGTAAACGTAATTAACATCACTTGTTTATATAAAACATCAAAAGCGGACAAAAATTGTTTGTCATCAACCCAACCAGAACCCTTTCTGAACTGATTAGCGATGCTAAAAATAATTCGTTTTAATCTGTTACCCATAACCCAACTCACTTATCATGCCACCTCCAGGCTTTCTTGATCTATGATACAATGTACACTTTTCACACTATATATCTGATTTGTCTGCTTTATGTTCTGAATAACTGGATACATTTTATCAGATACCATATCTGTATAATTTCCTGTTCTGGATTTATGCAGATTAAATAAATATTATAGCATGCTTTCTGGTTGAAAAACTTCGTTGTACTTTTCTGCATCCTTGTTTATAAGGTTTGACTGTTGTTCAACAGGCAATGCTCAACTTCATTTACACAGATGAACTTAATGAAGATGAGGTGGTGGCTTCTAGTGCATCTAGTGAATCCCATGTGGCGGATACATTATCAGCCAAGTTGTTAGCTGCTGCAGATGAGTATGATTTATGTAGACTCAAACGGATGTGCGAGTCTCGTATCTGCAAGGATATATCTGTAAACTCCGTTGGGCGAGTTCTAGCACTTGCAGATACTTATCATGCTATGGAACTTAAAGCTATTTGCCTTAGATTTGCTTCAGAAAACCTTGCAGGTATGTTTACCTGTTGTGATAATGTTCTAGTGAGATATCTCCTTTCCACGAAACATTTTCACTGACATAAGAATGTTAAATGCACTACAATCATCTCACTCGTTTTAACTACTTATATCAATAATCATATTAAGTTTTGGATGAGCTGATTTGGGGGTTAAATGAAAAATACTACCATGGGATTTGTCAGATGGGTTGGATTCCTCCCAAGTCCATTTTTTGATGCATACCTCCACTTGAATCGTTATATCTAAAATTACTATATTTCTATTACACATGCATATTATCTAATGGGTAAACATTTGACATTTAACCATGTTGCTGCTTTCTTATTAAATTTCTGGTAAAAATGGCAGCCGTTATGCGATCAGATGGGTTTGAGTATCTGAAAGCCAATCATCCGGCATTGCAATCAGAGATTCTGAAGACGGTGGCTGGTTGTGAAGAAGAATATAGCAGTGGCGGCGGAGGCGGTGGTAAAACTCTCAGTGTTTGTGCTCAGCTTTCAGATGGCGGAGATGCAAATAGCAGGAGGGTAAGGCAGAGAACTTGATTGTTTTCATTTAGTTATGCTTCTGTCATAAAGTAATACAAAAAAAAAAGCGGCGGCAAGGGTGGTGGTGGTGGTCTGTTGTTGAGTTTGTATGATATGCAGGTTCTGTTATGATTTTGATAATGAAGCTGTGTATAATATCCATTCACACTTGTCATGTAGGTGAGATGGGTAAGATTTCTCATGTAGTGATTAACTTAGGTGTCCACAAGTAAGCTGGAAAAACATCATTGTTGTGACATAAGTGTGTGATTTGTTTGATGACATCCAAATCAAAAGTAAGCTGGAAACATTCAAGAATTCAGTTTTATAGGTGACATTATTGTACCTTTCTTTTTATCAAGTTACTCCTCTATCTTGAGCTTCTGAGTTGAGATGTAATGAGCGGAGCTTGAACACATAAGTTTCCACAAGTTACGTAATATTGTGTTTCAAGCTTTACTACATGAGCTCTGTAACGGTCGTATTATGGGTAGCATATGGCATTAATGAATCTACAAGGACTAGTAATTTCGTTTCACATATGATTGATTTTGCTAGATTCATGCCATCTTGGATGTGCGCCTAACTAGTCGAGAAGCACAAATACCTTGGCATGTGCTAAACCCGGACTGAATTATTTGTATACTAAACCAAACAAAAAAAAAACCCACAGGTTGATATAATTTTCAACATGCATTTACTGAAAAATAGAAAAATAAAAAACATCAATGTTAAGTGAGGTATTTTTAAAAAGATGTTTCTTTTAGTCCATTAAGGTATTTTCAAAAAGATAAGCGGTAGTAGTTTGGAATTCATGTGTTTAAGTACTTATATAGGTAGATCAGATCCCAAACGTTTTACCCGTCACAATCATCCACCACCAACTCGAGTTATTTGCTTTACATTCACTAAAGGGGCGCTCGAAATGCATTCAATCCAGTTTCAACTTTTGGCACCCTTTGAGGAAAGCATGAGACTCCTCACGCATCACGTCAACCCCATAAGATGTAGATGACAATGTTCCCGTCAACAAGCTCATAAGTATAAGTACATCTGATTATACTATATGCGCAAACATTTGACTTGTGACATCTAACTGACCTCTAAGCCTATTGAATCGAATTCAAGCAAGCATCATGATAGTTTTTTAGCTTATCGAGTTGAATGCAACCTTAAGATTAAGTCCTCGAGCCCTGTCAGCTCAATTTGGGGCACTTGCAGGCGTCTTGCAGCCTAGGTGTTTGCATACACGACATGAAGACAGCATGCATACATGAAGAACTCTTTTGCTAATTCTCATTGTTCTCAAGTACAGTATAGAAAAAGCACCACGAAATTAACAAATTAATAACAATAATGAAAAACAACTCAGTTTGATAGAAAAAAGATAAACAAAAGGCTCCAAATTGTTCTAGGTTTATAACAATAGAAGAAAACAAGAAGCTAATGCAAGCTACTTAAACAAAATACAGAGGAAACAAGTAGTTAATATTTCGTCACTACAAATAAATGCAAACAAGGGAAACCAAAAGCACCCAACAAACACTAAACACCAGAAAATGAATCATAACCGCAAACACATTTATCTTCAGTTTTTTAAAATATTTTTTTAATCCAATTTCCAGACTGGAGATGCTTACTTGGCCATCATGACTTTGACAAATTCCTCATAGTTGATCTGCCCATCACCGTCCACATCAGCCTCACGGATCATCTCATCAACCTCTTCATCTGTCAGCTTCTCGCCAAGATTAGTCATCACGTGGCGCAGCTCAGCTGCAGAAATGAAACCATTTTGGTCCTTATCGAAAACCCTGAAAGCTTCCTTGAGTTCTTCCTCAGAATCAGTGTCTTTCATCTTACGCGCCATCAGGTTGAGAAACTCTGGGAAATCAATGGTCCCGTTGCCATCAGCATCAACCTCGTTGATCATGTCTTGAAGTTCAGCTTCTGTTGGGTTTTGTCCAAGGGATCTCATAACTGTCCCAAGTTCCTTGGTGGTGATACAACCTACATAAATAAATATCACCACAAATTATATGTGGCAAGTTCGATCCACTAAAGTACAAATAAACTAATTAGCGTTGTCGTTTATCTTTAATGGGTCAAAAAAATTCTTTAAAAACAGCTAAAAGGGGTAACGGGTCAAATGGGTAACAAAAACTTTGACTAAATAGACCTGTAATCAACATCTCCATGGGAATAATCAATCCAGCCCATTACACCTTGTATACTCATCATTCAGATAACATTACATAAATAACATGATAACAAAATTAGCCTCCAAATCAGCTTTAAATCAGATAAAAAGTTACTATCAACTAATAATGCAAGAGAATCATAATTCTTATCGAATACCGAAGCTGCAAGAGCTGTAACACTGCAAATAAACCATGAAAAAACTGAAACAAAACACAAACAGTGTTCTCATCAACTCATCTTCCTGCACCAAGATATGAAACACCACCCAAACATAACAAGCAACCAATTTAAACTGATCTTTACAGCCTAAATGATGCATAATCATCATCATATATCAAACAGATCTAACAAGATCCCTAAAAACTAAACTTTTCCCCTATGATCTTTTTCATCCTAAAACATCATCTAAAAAAACCAATCAAGAAACAATCTTTAATTCATCCTACATCAAACCCACCCCCAAATCAGCAAACTCAAAAGTCAAACACCACAGATACCACAAATCAACCAATCAGACACCAGATCTGAAAACACAAGATAATCACACACAGCCCACCGATCCAAAAACCAATTTCGGGGATGTAAAAACATTCAATTACCCAAGTGGGTGATGAAGATCATAACTCATAAGTTATCAAATAAAGAACATAAAGATCGAATTTTTATGGAAAAAGAAAAGAGCTGACCATCGCCATCTTTATCGAATAGGCTGAAAGCCTCCTTGAATTCGGAGATCTGATCGTCGGTGAGTTGATCGGCCATTGTTGAGTTGATGAAAAAAGGGGTTCGAAGAATGAAATGATGCGAATGAAGGTGTATGATGATGGGCTGGGCTGTGGAGTATTATATAATGGTGGTCCTTGATGCATCTGATGATGCTTCCTCTCGCCATCGTGTCATGTTTTTACCATATTGCCCTTCTTGATCTTTTTTTTTTTGTGTTGACATGATAAAGACAGAGGTTTATCGGTTTGAATATCAGTTTAATTGGGTCGGGTTATTTGATTTTGGATTTTTTGGGTCTAACAAGAAATCGAATTGAATCAAATTAAAAATATGTCTAACTGAATTGAGTTCAATCGAGTAAGTTGATTTTATCTGTTTACTCGGTAATTCGATTAAAAATTAGTTTTTGTTTAGTTTAGTTGGTTGAATTTGGTTTTTGGCTATCCAAAAATGAAGAAACCAAAAATCGAACCGAACAGTTAGGGATGTCATTTGGTTTTAGTTTTTTTTTTTTTCCGACTTTTTTCTTTTTGGTTCTTTTGCACACCGTTAGTTCCCAAATGGTCCTTTGACTTCACTTATTCTTTCACCTTTTGTAGGTATGCTATTCTGTTTGGTTATTAATCACATTACATGATGTGGTTTTTTGACATTTAAGTAATTTGGGAAAGAATACAAGGTAGTATTGGATTGGTAGCAACTTTGTGTGATCGAAAATGAAAATAAGATGCCGATAATAATGTTTAATTTCTTGTGTTGTTAAAACTAATAAATTTTATTTTCAATATAGTAGCAAAAAAAACAATAGAATGTAATGATTAATTTCATTATCTAATCTATTTTATTTTCATTCATTTCATCTTCTCGTACAATTTATTATCATATACTAGACATTAACTTATTGTAACTTATAAGGAGTAAAATTTGTAAGGTTTTTGATCATGAATTCGATATCACATTTGGTCCTCATACATAAAGCATTATGCGTTTTGTAAACATACAACTAGAAGATTCTCATATTTACTATTCATGAAAACGAAAACGCACAAGTCTAAGAAGAGGGAATGTGTGACTGGAATTATAGTCTAAATAATGTTAAAACAACATTGAAATATAATTACGACTAATGTGACATGTTTCATGTGTTGTATTCGATATAGTATATATAATAAACTGACTAGTATACATTAGTCTCGTGTCTTAATCATTTAATAAGCATGAGGTTTTAGTTAGCTTTGTGTGTAGCATGATTGGTGTCACATTGAGGTGATTATTGTATTCTAATATGTGATTATACATTGTTACATACTAAGGTTCATCTCCATTGACAAAATGTGAAATACTGAAATGTAAGCTTCCTTATACGTTATGGATCTTCAATGTAAACATTTACGGTTTAAAAGAAACCATATTTAAAAAACATACAATCAAAGTATTTTTGAATAATACAAAATATCCCTTATAAGTTTACGGTTACTTAATACTATAACCTTTTCAAACATGGATTTTTGATAAATCAACTTTCAATAGGTGTCAGATTTATTATTATAAACTTCAGGTGTACGAGTGAGGTGATGAATGTCACCGAGACTCTTTTGAAGAGTGCAATTTTGACTCGACATGCCTTAAACATGTCTTAAAAGATGGTAAATTACTATCATGTTATTATCAAAAGCTGTCAAAACATATCTTATCGTGTTTAACATGTTAAAAATGGCGCAACTAAAATACGTATCTAACATGAAAACAACTTGTAACTATCTGTATTTATGCCTAATTTTTTAAATGTTTTTATGCACAGAAAATGAGAAATAATGAATTCTAGCCACCCAAAATTTCAATTATTTTGAAAAATGTAACAAATTAAAAATATTTTTTAATAGGTTTGGTCGTATCATAAATAGATCAAGCCGCGTTTGTTTATTTATGTTCGTGAACGTTCGATAACGTGTTTGTTAATATACGTTCGTGAACGTTCGATAATCTGTTCGTTAAGGTATTCATTTATATTCTTAATTTTTGTGTTAGTTATTTTTATGTCTATTATATCATGTATTTTTTTTATATTTATGTTAACTACTTGTTTATTTTTGATTGATTTTGGGTAATGTCTGTAATAAAAAATATAAATTTATTCTAAAATAGATCTATAATAATTTGTATTCGTTTGTGTTTATGAGCTTCTTTGTGTTCGTCATGTTTATGAATAGTTGTTTGTTTTCGTTTGTTTTTATTTGTGTTCATTTGCGTTCGGTAAGTGTTCGTGAACTGTTCATGAACGTTCATTTTCTTAATGAACGAACATGAACAAAAAAACTCATTCGGTAAGTGTTCGTGAATAGTTCATGAACAAATTTATTTCTTAATGAACAAACACGAATAATGCCTTGTTCGTATTCGTTCGGTTCGTTTACAGCTTTATCTACGACTCAAATGATTTATAAAAGAATAAAGATAATATTAAAGGAGTTGGAGGTGGCAAAGCCATTGGAGTTTAGAATGGACTAGCCCCTTTGAAGTCAAGGGTTTAAACATGTCCGGTTGATATAATTTAATTATTGGGTTGATATAATTCAATTATTGTGTAGCTAAGGTTGCATTACGTTTTAAAATGGAATGAAATTAAAAAACTAGAATAATTTTCAAGTAAAATTATGTTTGAGTTGATAATGAAATATAAAATCCAAGAGAATGTTTCACCTCAAATTTTTTTGGTTGTGAGATTTCGAATTTCTTTGGTTGTGAGATTTCAAATTCCCTCTCTAGGTGGAATGATTTTGAAATCACACAACCAAGAGAATTTCAGGTGAAACATTTGTTTTAGTTTACTTTTTATTACCCACTCAAACACAATTTTACTTGAAATTTATATTGGTTTTTCAATTTCATTAAATTTCATTCAATTTCAACCAAACGCACCCACTTAAGAATCAAATCCTTAAAAATTTAAGCGTCATTATCAATTCTATAATCTACATAAAGTCTTGTACCAAAGAACCTTCTGTATAATTTACGCTTTATTTTCTATTTTACTTTTCGCCAAGAAAGATTAAGAAGTTACGTGACCAACTGAAACTTATAAACTCATAATAAATACAATAAAATAAAAATCTCCACGCCCCCTGTAATTCTTCTATCATGACCTAAAAGTCCAAATGAGTGGGAAAGAGACAACAAGAAAAATAATGACAAAAGTGGGATTTGACACAGAAAAGTCGATGCTAAACAGATCTTTGAATCTTTTGTTGTTCATATCATTACATGATCCAATCATCCAACACCCATCAACAGTTCAATACAATTCACCCAATGTAAAACCACCAATCAACCCTCATTTAATGCGTTTGTTCAAGATTTTGACTCCTGCGATCACCAAATTTTTTTACCCTTCTTAAAACACACATTTCAAGAAGATATCCCAATTCACAAGTGGTGAATTTTGCCTCAGAGGTATGCTGTTTTTATCTAATTTTTTCAAGATTTATTGTTTTTCATTTGAGTATGTGTTCTTGAAGTTCAATCAGGGTCTCTGATTAGCATATAGTTCTTGAATCTGTGTAAAGACTGTTGCTTTGTTATGTTATATGGTTGTTTGTGGGTTCTGTAAGTGAAAGTTTCAGAATTTATTGGGTATTTGTTTGTAAAATCTTTTTATTTGAGTTTGCATGAAAAAAGATGTAGCTTCTGTGATATGGGTTACATTTTTTGTTTACTTAGGAGCTATGACTTCAATTCACAACATATGAAGATCTTGTTATTTAAATTATTGGATGATTTTTGTCATCTGAAAGTGTGTAAAGCTAGTTGCCTTATTTTATTATATGGTTATCTTTTTCTATATTTATTGTAAGTAAAAAACATGAAGTTTCTGTGATGCAGGCTTCATATTTGTTTAATTATGATTTTAGTTTTTAATTCACAGAATTTGAAGATTTTGTTTATTTGAGTTAAGTGATTGTAAATTTCAGGATATCTTTTAGCTTATATGCTGGTAGATCAAGTTTATTTATTTCTTATTTGAGTTAAAAATTGGGTCATGTGTCTTTGTTTGTACCAAAAATATGGAGCTTTCATCATCTTGGTTTCATTTATATCTTGATATGAATTCAGTGAATTTGAAGATTTTTTTATTTGAATTTTATAACAACATATTTCAAGATTTCTTGGATGATCTTGGTCTCATTATTGTTTATTTACAGAATTTGAAGATTTTGTCGCTTAAATCATGGGAAATTGCTGTGTCAGCCCTGGTAAATCAGATAAAAAGCTGAAGAAGAAGCTTAACAAACCAAATCCGTATGCAAATGCCTATCGACCTAAACCCGAATCAGGAACCGGGTTCAAACTTTATGTTTTGAAAAACCCAACGGGTCATGACATCACCCAACGTTACAATCTCGGACGGGAGCTTGGAAGGGGTGAATTTGGGATAACATATATATGCACAGAGTTAGAAACTGGCAAAAGATTCGCCTGCAAAACAATATTGAAGAAAAAACTCAAGACTTCGGTAGATATTGAGGATGTAAGAAGAGAAGTTGAGATCATGAAACATTTGCCTAAACATCCTAATATTGTGAGCATAAAGGACACATATGAGGATAATAATGCAGTTCACATAGTGATGGAATTGTGTGAGGGTGGTGAGTTGTTTGACCGGATTGTAGCCCGCGGACATTATACAGAACGGGCTGCAGCTGCTATTATGAGGACTATAGTAGAAGTTGTTCAGGTAAATTTCCTCCTAAATTTGTGTTCACCAATTATTTTTGTTGATTTTAGTTTACCCAATTGGTATGATTCTCATGATGATATCTTGTTTAACTTTTATGCTTAACTCATGGTATCATACTTCAAGATGCAATAATCGATTTAGAGTGTTAGGACGAAGTGATTGTGATTCTAAGTATCTCAAGCTTGCATATCAGTTGCAGTAAACCTGACAATTTGAAAGAACTTGTGAATTATAAGGCAAAAAAGACTAAACTTTTCAAAAAAATTGTTGATAAACAATCTATAATCACATATTAGATCCTTAAATCATCAGAGTTTGTCAAACAGTTAAACAACTTATTGATAATCACAACTGATTATTTGATTCTGATTACTCAATGTCTCACACTTAGTTTCAAAACTCAAATTGTAGTTGGTTTGCGCTAGAAACCATCACGTCAGATGTATATTTACCTTTCACTAGTTATTTTTAAGCTCGAGGTATTTTCACCATTGACTTGAGTTCTTGCTCATTATAGACATGTCACACGCATGGAGTTATGCATCGCGATCTCAAACCAGAGAATTTTCTTTTCGCAAACAAGAAAGAAACATCTGATCTCAAGGCTATTGATTTTGGGCTTTCAGTGTTTTTTAAACCAGGTATGTGATTTTTAATCCAACTTATCGTTCATCATGTGAAACCCTTTCTTGAAATGGTTTTTTTCGAGCATAAAGTCCACAATTCTGCTTAAAATGTGTGTTTTCAGGTCAAGTGTTCAATGAAATAGTTGGAAGTCCATATTATATGGCCCCAGAAGTTTTGAAAAGAAATTATGGCCCAGAGGCAGATATATGGAGTGCTGGAGTTATTTTTTACATTTTGCTTTGTGGTGTTCCACCTTTTTGGGCAGGTTTGTTTATCTTTCAAAGCAAAATAATTAATCTTGCATAATGCATAAGTTGATTGCAGAAAGTATATAATTACCTAATGAATTCTTTTCAGAAACCGAACAAGGAGTAGCTCAAGCAATCATTCGATCAGTAGTTAATTTCAGTAGAGACCCATGGCCAAAAGTTTCTGAAAACGCCAAAGATCTTGTGAAAAAAATGCTTGATCCTGACCCGAAGCGTAGAATTACAGCTCAACAAGTTCTTGGTAATGTTTTATTGTGTAGATGCAAGCAAATATGGCAAAATGGGTACTTTTTAGTGCGGGTCAAAGCGGGTCAGGGTGGGCTAACTAGTGATCACTTTTTACTTTTTCGAACCTTAGGTGATGTGTTAAATATGATTACAAAAACTATATTAGTACAAGAGTAACCTGCCCTGTTTTTAATTATACGGCATAGGAAGTTTCATCATTCATGCATTTGAATGCCCATTTGTCTCGTTTAAGTTTTTATCTTAATTCAATTGACCCGTTTGAGATAAAAACATAACCCAAGTTGGTCGTTTATAGATAAAATAAATGGGTTGAAATACCACCTCTAAATAATAATTACATTCTCTTATGAATAATTTACTTATCATTACTGCTACCTTATTTTAATTACAGAACACCCATGGTTATTTGATGCGAAGGCGGCTCCAAATGTGTCATTGGGTGAGGTTGTTAGGTCACGACTTAAACAATTTTCAGTGATGAACAAGTTAAAGAAACAGGCATTAAGAGTAAGATCAATAAACTAGTAAAGTTGTTCCTTTTTTTGGTTTATGTCCATCTTATCATTTTGAATGTAATTTGATTTACACAGGTGATAGCCGAACATTTGTCAGTCGATGAAGTGGCGGGAATAAAGGAGATGTTTGATATGATGGATACAGGCAAAAAGGGCAAGATAAATCTTGAAGAACTGCGTAATGGTTTACAGAAGCTTGGACAGTTAGTAAATGATGCAGATCTTCAAGTATTAATGGAATCCGTAAGTTTCGTCATACTAAATGTATGTCAATTCTCACATATGTGTTTTGCATCCATTGACTGATTAAAGGATTGATGGTTTTGTAGGTTGATCTTGATGGAGATGGTACACTGAACTATAATGAATTTGTTGCTGTTAATGTGCATCTTAAGAGAATGGCGAACGATGAGCATCTGCACAAAGCATTTGGTTTCTTTGATAGAAACCGCAGTGGTTATATCGAAGTTGAAGAGCTTCGTTATGTGTTAAGTGATGATGAAGAGAATATTAACGGTATTGAACAAGTAATTCATGCGATTATGCTAGATGTCGACACTGATAAGGTAAAAATCCATATCTATTCCATTCTACTGTGTTATCATACCCATAATGATTCTTGACTGCAAACCAAACACGTTAGTCGCGATAATCTTTTAAATTGTTATTGCATCAGGATGGGCGCATTAGTTATGAGGAGTTTGCTGCGATGATGAAAGCGGGCACAGATTGGAGAAAAGCATCTCGGCAGTATTCGCGAGAGCGTTTCAACAGTCTTGGTTTACAGTTAATGAGGGATGGCTCATTACAGTAACCCAAATTGCAGTACATGTAGAAATTGAATTGAATTTATGCTTATGATGGAAACTGTTGACGTCATGTTGACTTTGACTTACTAGAGTTGACTTTTGCTTGTGAAAGTAACTCTTGCTAATAATGATAATCCTTAACACCTAAAGTTAATCCTAAATGTTCACAAACTATAGTAAGTTTATTGGTTGTAAAGGGTGGTCTAGTAAACATGTTGTCTAAGTGTAAACATGATAAACAGGTTGATGAGTCGACTTGTTTAGCAAGCGAGTAAAGATTTCAATCCGTTCATACCCAACCTTGACCCATGTGATGGGTTCATGTCGGATGTCATATTCTAATGCATAAATTATCGTAGGCCTCATTTACGTAATGTGACCAGAAATGGGGATTGTCAAATTTAGGATGTTTTGGTCACATAACCTTATGATGGAACTAGAATTTGTTAAAAGAATTGAAATTTGTATACAATAAGCTAAAGATATTGAACAAAGATTACATCTGAGTATACAATCAATTTAAATATAATGATCCTTAACTACTCATACGACAACAAGCATACAAAGTGTCACCATGCATACACAATAGCAATGAACCTAACTAACCGCATCACCGATAAATACCCCTCTAGCATCCCAAGGGCGGGTCTCAAACGACTTACCAACAATGCTTCGTTTTTCATTTATTGAGCCGTCCTCGCACTCATACTCCGGAAAGTAATCAAGAAACGTTTTGTTCCCGAGCTCATTCACTCCATTGAAAAGGAACTTGTCCACCACATCCTACACAACATTGTATGAGGTGACATTAAAAAGATATAAAGATCAAAATAAGAGGTGTAAACTATGGTTTGGGTTCTTGGCTATCCAAACGGGTCAAAATAAAAAAGTATAGCTAAAGAGGAAATGGGTCAAAACGGGTTAAAAGTCTTGCAACCTCATAAATCGGTTTACTTTACCCGACGTTTGACTTAGTTTCCGTTTTGCACAGGGCTCAGGGAGGGGTTGGATCATTTTTATTCAGAAATAAAGATCAATATTGTAATAACATAGCTTGGTTCAATCATAATTAGGACATTAACTATTTACTAAAAACAGAAACATGTACACAAGCTTGTTTGTGAGACAAGCCGACCCAAGATGACCCGTTTTGATGTGTTACTCAACTCGCCCACGCCTGCCTATTATTATTCACAGTTTACTTGGAGAAGTTCTTTGTTTTATAAGGGAAAGAGGAGATGTTGCTCAAGTTGAGATAGATTATACCTTAAAAGTCCAAAATTGTACAAATTTATGTTGACTTAAGTTAAGATTGATACCTTTGCAAGAGTCTCCCCGATTAATCTTTTGAGAAGATGGTAGCCTGGATCCTGTTTGTGGCAACAAGACATAGTGAGAAACCAGACGGGAGAAAAGTTTTAGAACTTCGCTAAAAGTGGTTATTGATTATTAGCAATTAAGCAATTATATCAGCTGAAACATTTTAAATAGAAAGAAGAAAAATAAGGCACACACCTTTTGGGCTCTCCAAGTTAAATACCTATGTTGCGCCTCACGATTCAAACGTATGTGAGAATCATCGGTCTCCTCTGTTGCCTGATTCATAAGACTGAGCCAAGCCTGCTAGTTTATAATAATAAGTTAAATCTAAAAGGAACAAACTAGTAGAAATATAAAGTTTAAACCTTGTTGGGTTACATTCACTTATAATATAAGAATTAACACACACAAACACACACGTGGATACCTTGTAGTAGTCTGCGAATGCAGAAAACAAGATATCGTGCTTTTCTTGACTTGAAGAAAACCTGGTCCATATGACTATTGGCGAGAAGAACTTCAACGACTCGCTTGTGAGTTTTCCACCCCAAGGTAAAAGCTGCATGCAATCTGTTGTTAAGTTGGCACACCATGAATTTTAGGCATTCATCAAATTATAACTGATAATTTCAAGAAAGCTAAAAAGTCAACAGTCAACGAACCTCGGCATACTTCAGGCCTAGAGGAATCAAGCTTCTATAATACTTTTGCTTGTAGTGCGTTTCATTTATGACATCATGCAAAGGATTCAGATCCCTGTATCAGGTCATAGAAACTGAATTTAACGATACCCTTAAACATTTATTGTGATTCGACTTTCGATGACTTTATTTAACAGACTTACAGTACAACGATATTTGTGTTGACAGAGGTGAAAAAGTTGGCGCAAAATATTGGGAGGTCAAATTCAGCTTCAGGGAAGACAGCAAGATCTAGCACCTGCATACCATCACTTTGTTCGATAGAAAGACTGCGAAGTAACCTAATTTTTGGAGCTTGAAAAGAACGCATCTTAAGCTCGGTCTTCCCATCCAATGCCTTTAAGGTGCTGAAATCATCCTGTTAGTTTAAAGACCAAAACCGTTATTTTCAACTTTGTGATCATCCAAATGTGATCTTATGCGAGCTGAGGATAACTATTGACCTAGTGAACTATAATGGTTGAATTGATCTTGTTTATTCATAAAGATACAAGCCTATAAATAGAGGCTATACAACAATGGAAGAAGAGAAATACAAGGAGGAGATGGCTAAGCTAAAAATAGAGAATATACAAATATAAAAGCATAGCTAATATGTCGGAGATTGATTAGAGATTGGCTTGACTTTAGGCATATGATTAGGTATTCCTTA
>BJCM01007627.1:0-10217 GCA_018326385.1 Flaveria bidentis
TATTACTAATATGTTTAAACAGTGTGCAGGTGAAGAATTTTGAAAAACACAAGTGTAAGACTCATGAAAGTCAACTCAAAGTCAACTCATGCGCCTAATTAGTGTTCATACGTCTAAATAGGAGCATGGTGAACTTTCAGGAAATTATACAAGTGTTTGGGTGTTTTTCATATTCCCATGCGCCTAAACAGTTGCAATAAGACCATGAGTTTAACCAAGTGTTTAGGCGTTTTACATAAACCCATGCGCCTAAACAGTGATAATGAGTCTGATTTTAACCAAGTGTTGGACGTTTTAAATGTCTCATGCATCTACAAAGTGTTGAAATATTTCAAGAGTTACTAGTGTTAGACGTTTCAGAAACTTCATGCGGTTGAACAGTGCAAATGCTCCTGAACAGTGCAAAAGCACCTAAACAGTGCTTATGCGTCTATACAGTGCTCATGTGACTGAACAGTTCTCATGTGTCTGAGTCCATACACACAAACAGTGCTCATACGTCTCATTATTTTGTGAATTTTAGGATTTCATACGCACAAACAGTGCTCATGCGTCTAAAATTTCACTTAATATATATTGAACACTTCAAACAAGATGTGATCAAGAAGACAAGGAGTACTTTGCTACATTAAGGAAGAACAAAAAGCTTAAAGGATTACAATTTGAAGAAGAACATTTCATGATAGAATTTTATGATAGGTATTTTGAAAAAGTCACAACTCCTGGTCTAAAGGTGATTGATGGTAATCAAAAGTCAAAGCCAATTCTCAGATGGTTCTATAACTCTAAGACTTTAGAGCTTAAACTGGTCCGAAATCTCGAACAATAGGATGCGGATATGATTACATTATTTGGTGCTTTTGAACTAAAACTATTGCATCCAAGTTATATATCATTTTTATCTGTGCAAAAGTTTGAAAAGGTATCTCTAGAGATTGTAGAGCAAGATAAGAAGTATTTTCTTTCCATCATAAATGTGATGAATGCTGCATTGGAAAGAATATCATTAAGGAAAGCTCTTGCATATGCAAACATTGTTAAGAAGGATATCAAAGACATTGAGTTCATGAGAATTTCAAGAAAAGGAGTATTAGAAATATACTCAAAGGAAAGTCGAAATCCTATTGAGTTATATGCTAATATTGATATCACATGTCTATCAAAAGATACATTGGAAAGAATGAAGCAAAACCAGAACAAGGCATTCTTGCTAGCAAATTTAAGTTTGCAATTGCTAATGCTTTAAAAGAACAAGAGATGTATAAAAAGAAGCCAATGTTCAAGATCAAGGAAGAACCTGAAGATTTCTTTGAGTGCTGAAGATAGAAGATAAAATCTGAAGATGAAAGCTGAAGATGAAAGCTGAAGATGAAAGATAAAGCTGAAGGAAAGATAAAAAGAAGACAAGAATGAAGATTTTGAAGACCGAAGACCATGTAAATCTTAGGGGGAGTAATGTTAGAACTCTAGAAAGATTAACATGTTGTTTTTTGTGTCTTTTTACTATTTGTAATAGTATAGGGACTAGTTTTGTAATTTGTTAGTTCCTTGTGTTTCATTATAAATAGCTTAGACTTGTAGCAGTTAGAGGAGGAGAAGAACAATAGTTTTAGAATAGATTTAGAATTGCTTACTTACTTTGTAATTGTCTTTGCTTGATATTAATGAAACTATGAATTTTGTTGATATCTTGCTTGATTTCATTACTTTGTTTGTATTTCTTTGAATTGTGTTCATAGATCATCACAGATTGGTACATTTGATCCTATCACAACAACAGTGCTATCTCTATCACTGAAAATCTTATGCAGCACTCAAGGACAAAACACATCAACATCAGGTATCATTTAATTAGAGATAATTTTTAAAATGAATTAATTAAACTAGTCAAAGTTTACACAAATGAACAATATGCTGATCCGTTTACAAAAGCTTTTGATGAACAAAGATTTAAATATCTAATATCAACTATTAGGATGATAAACTTTGAGTAGATTTTTCTTTAAACTAATTCTTATTATTTATTAAAATCTGTGTGTCCTAAGTTGTCTAGTTTATCACTTTCATAAGCTCTTGTTTTCTTTGGATAAAAACTTTTTGAGGACTTTCCTTAAAATTCTGAATATTTTGATCCTTCGGAAGTTATGTTTTTAACTTCGGAAGAAACTTATGCCTTTAAAACACATAACTGCCCAAGTAATTTATCTTCGGAAGAAATTTCTGAATTATCTTCCGAAGCTTAAAACTCTTCTTAGGCACTTATATGTTTTCAAGGACAATTTTCTTCCGAAGCAAATTAACTCTCGGAAGCTTTGTTCTCTTGAACAAAACTTTCAAGTCTTGATTTTCTTCCAAAGTCAAAATTCTCAAAATTCTTAGGAAATTCTTCCAAAGTCATTTTAGCTTCGGAAGCTTTTTCATTAAAACTTCAGAAGATAATTTACCTTCGGAAGCTTTTTGACTTCCAAGAAAACTACTTTTTGAGCAAAAGAAAACTACTTTTTCAAAGGTGGGACCGACTTACGGATTTTAAAGTTTATCCTCTTTCATTAATTTTGTCTTATAAACCCAATGGTTTCCCCTTCTTTCTATCATCTGTTTCTTTCCTTCAAACCTAAAACCCTAAATTTCTCTCTAAAATTAATTTCGTTCATCTTTCTTCATCCTTAAGCTCTCTCAAAATGGCCAACGTTCATCGCAGAAATGAACCTAACTTCTTCATGTAGTTACACATGCAACATAACCAGGTTGCTCTGTTACACTCTGAGAAAGATCCTCTTTTCTCAGAGGTTTGACATTTCTTAGCTCTATCCAACTACTTCACCTCCCTTAGCATTGATCCTACACTCTATAAGGATCATCTGCTTGAATTTTGGAAGACCTACCAAGAACTCGTCATCGATGGGGTGAAGGCACTGTCTGCCATAGTGCAGGGGATGATCCACAGTTTCAGTTGGATGATGAAGAAAGTGAGGTGTTCTTTCCCAAAGAAGTTGTTAACCACTCCTTCCTGCAGATGGGCTCTGAGGGAGACTTATCTGTCAAGACCTTTAGAAAAAGGAAGGTCTCATCCAATAGAAATTCCTGCTCCATGTGGTTATCCACAGCTTATCAAACAAGCATGGTGGATGGGACTAGATTCCTGAAGATCTCTCCTTCATTGTTCATGGGATGGTTCAGGGAGTCAAGTTCAGGTACTCTCAGTTTGTTTACACTAATTTGCTTGCAAACTTGGACTCCTTAGAGTATTACATGGTCCCTAGATATGTTCAATACATTCTTAACAGTAAACTGGGCTTACAGTTAAGGGGAACAGATAATATTCTTAAACTGGGACAGATGAAGCCTGGCTTCTTTAAAATATTGAGAAAGCCCACTATTGGCTTCTCTGGGGTAGAAACAGCCCTTGTCCCAAAAATGTTAGAGCTCATTGCTCAAGGTAAAAAACCTAGCAGCACCAGCTAGTGTTGAACACACACCTTCTACATCCCTACCACCTCAACAGCCACAAATCACCCTCACCTACCAAAGAAAACACAAACGAACCCCTACTCAAACTATTTAGTCTGTGCAGGCCCCTATACACTCACCCACATAGGAAGAAGTGGACACTGGAGCTCCCATTTCTCCTGAGGAGTAGACCACTCCCATTACTTCAATGAACAGTGCTGAGGTTCCTCACGCTCAGCCTGATGAGCTCATAAGCCCAAATGCCTTAAGCCGTCACTCTGAATCTCAACACTCAAGTGATTAACCTTCAGGGGACAGTTACCATCCCCAGCCTTTGGACTTAAACCAACCAATTACTAACCTTGACTTCTATACTGATGAAGATTTAGGTTTTAGTGAGTACCATGATTCTTTCTTCTTTTTCACTACTCAAAGAGAGATGAGTGCTCTTGAGTCTCATATTTCTAGCCTACATCAGTCACCTATTACTGAGGTGGACACATCTGAACCTGTTCAGGATGTCCATATGGAAGAGGCTCTCACTTTTGCAAGTGATTCCATCATTAATACCTCAACCATTGCAACTCTACCCATTGACACCTCAACTAGGGCTACCAATGAACAGAGGAAATCTGGAAGCCAAGAACCTAAAGCTTGTGGTGAGAGTGAGGACTTTGGTCCAATTCTCTCATCCCCCAATGATTCTTCTTATGAAGATGAGGGGAACTTGAGACTAAAGGTGCAAAAACTGTCACAAACATGCACCTATTTAGTCTCCAAGGTTAGTCATCTTGAATCTCAAGTGACTACCTTGCAAAACAGGGTCAATGATCAGCAACTTAAGATTTCTTATCTCAAGAAAAAAACTAGCTGGGTGACATTTAAGAGGAGCTCAACAAGGAAAACAAGAACCTGTGAGTGTGATTGACCTAACTCCTAGCTCACCTATGCATGAGGGTGATGCTACCAAAAAGGGGGAGAAAGTCATTATAGTCACAGAACCTAGGAGTTCTTCAGGGAGTGTGGACATTGAGGACTCACCATCCTCACTTGCAATTGTGCACACTCAACAACTTCCTTAAGTTCACATTGATGTGAACTCTATAGACTCCTACATACAGAGTTTGTTTGAGGAAGGAATACCAAGGGCTATGTCATCTCCACCAACTTTAAATCACATCATTGGGTGGAGGTATGACAACAACAGAATTCTTAGAGTTCAAGGACAACAAGAGGTCTTCAACTTTCAGACCTTGAACTTCTATGAAGGTCTGGATCTAGTCAACATGCCACTTGTCAATCAAAGCCAATCAAGACAAGCTGACCAGCTGGCTCAAAGAATCCAAGACAGGATCACTGCAGAGTTCAGCTTCAGAAGGAGACTAAGGCAATCAGGCAATGCCATCGGTCAACTAGATGTTGAGGCAGACCCTAAGATTAGTTTCATAGGGGAAACCTTGACCGAAGGCCCAATGGCAGAACCTGAGAGCCCTGTCTCATCATCATCAACTACTACAGAGATTCATACCCTTTTTGAGACACCTGTTGGTGAAGGTGCTTCTCAACCTCTCTCTGACCAGAGCTTGGAAGCTACACCAAGCAATAAAGGCCAAAGCTCTCTCCATCCTGAGTCACAAAGGTCTGTGAGTGACAAAGGAAAAAGAAAAATGACTTTTGAGGAGATTGAGGAGGAGGAGAGAGAGAGAGAGAGGAAAAGGAGGCTAAGGGGAGAAGGTTCCTCTACTAGGTTTGCAAGGCTCATGGAGTCTGCTATCAGGGCTGCTCCTAGACCAAACACTCAAAATGAAGAGTTGAGAACAGTCAGGATCAACTATCTGCAGACCAGGAACTATGACATAGACAATATTATTTCTCTCCTCTTAGATGAGCTAAATGAATTGGCTGACAAGGAATTGTCAAAGGAGAGGAAGGAGGCAGAAGATGTAAAGCTACTCCTTCAGATCAAAGAAGAAAGAAGAAAGAAGAAAGAAAAGATTATACAAGCATTTGCCTTCTCTCTCCCCAGTTCAAGAAAGCCCTGTGCAAGAGGATGTGGTGCCACAAGAACCTCAGGTAGACAAAGAAATCGATAGGATCAACATGATCAACTACCAGAGTGCCACAAGCCTCTATCATGTTGTTGCACTTCTTCCCTTACCCTTTGACTATATTGAGTTTGAGTACCTCAAACAACTTGAACTTGAGATAGTCAAAGAGAGAAAGATCACTAGAAGGAAGTTAAGGGAAGAAGCTTCAAAGTCAATAGCATCATCTAGAAGAGTATGAAGATGTCTGCTGATAGGCAGCTGATGATGAGCTTCTTGAAGCTGTATGGATTCTCCAAAAGGATACTTGGTCCTATGTCTCTGTCCACCATGGATGAGCACATCAGAGTGATCAAGCAGAAGATTCAAAAAGGTGAACTTGTTGACTTACACTCCCCACCAACTCAGGTCCCTTAGAAAGTTGAGATTAAAGTTGAACCATTTAAGACAACACAACCTGAATCTCCTGCTGAACCTCAGCAAGCTTCCACTTCTGATCCACAACAGGGTTTTGTCCCCTCTCAATCTGACCCTGTGAGAGAGGAAAACCCAACTGAGAAAGACAAAGAAGATCAATCAGGTGCTGCAGGCCAGTCTTCTCAGTTAAAAGGCTCAATAAGAAGAAAAAGGATGGCTTCTAACCCAAAGCCAATGAAGAAGAAGAAAGAAGCATCCATCTTCAAACTTCAGGATGAGTCTGAACATCCAAAGGACGTGCAAACAGAGGATGTTGCATCAACTACAATTCAAATAGCTCCTCTAGCATCAAGAAGACCCATCCTGTCCTGGACATATACCACAAATCCAGAAAGATGGTATGTCATTAGAGATCATGGACTTGAGAATGTCTACACATGGCATGACATGTTAAATATGCCTTTGCATGATCTCTTTGATATGAGAAGACATTTTGATAGTCTGAGGGATCCTAATCATCTCATGAAGAAAGGGTTGGTCATTATCCTGATGAGGACTGTCAATATCTAAAGTCTTTTAAGTGTTTTGGTAGCATCAGCCCAGGGGGAGTTTGTAGAGATTATATGAAGAGGTTGAAGCAACCCAAACACCCAAAGTCTTTCCTGCATGCATGCACATGAGTACTGAAGAAGAATGCTTCGGAATTTTCACACAAGCAACAGAAATATTCTAAATGTGAAATCTTCCAAAGCCAAGACCAATATCTTCTAAAGCCAAAGATGAAGTCTTCTGAATCTTCAGAGACAAAGTCTTCTGAAGCCAACACTTGAAGACAGATTTCTTCCGAAGACTTTTTGTATACACGCTTTATCTGATGTACTTTACATAAAGTTGGATACCTTTCCGCTGCAATCTGATAAAGTCACTAACTTTCATAAGTTGGTGAAAAGGTCCATACTCTTAGTAACTGTACATTGAGGTCTTGAGTCTGTAACTTTCTACTTCATGTACTTTATCCTTTTTGTAATAGATTAGGATGTGAGCTATGGCATGTCATAGTCACTAGTCAAAAGGCAATCTGCCTTTTGACTCTATAATTGATTTTGTTTGTGTCTAGTCAATTGTATCCAGCTGGCCTTCAAAGTATGGTCGGCTGTAGGATGTAGTATATCTATCTCAATTGCTTGTAACTTTCCTTTATGCTTTGTAACGCTTGTAATAGAACTTGAGAAGGCAATATACTACAATCTTCAAAACCATCTCCTTGTGTATCTTGTTATCTTGTTCTGTCTCATATTTACTTATGTTCTTAGTGTCATTACTTGAGGTTAACCAGTTTCACTGTTTGTTTAGTTAAGTGTTATTAATCAACTCTTCTCTTTGTGTTGTTGGGTTGTATTTGCATACCCTTCTTAGAATCCTCTTCTTCACTTTTCTCAGAGAGATTCTTCAATATCTCTTCTTCATCCTCTTCACTCAAAAGATCTATGAGAGGAAGCTCATTTTCACAAGTTCCACACCTAGGTGATCTTACAGACAAGATTTTATGTGGAGGAGCTATCTCATTTGATCCCACTCCCTGCTTGTTTTGATAACATACCTTGTCGTGTAGGGATGAGGATATCATGCTCTTGAATGTCTCTTCTTCAAGAACACACTTTTCTGCCCTGGCTTTGCTGATCATAAACTCAGCCTGGCACTCAGTCAGCTTAGTTATGAGATCCTTGATCTGAGTCTTATAATTTGTATGCTCATGTTTTAGAACTGAAATGGTTTTCTCTAAGTCCTCTATCTTTAGTTTATAATCACTTTAAGACTTTCTAAAATCAGCTTTTAAAATGTTTAAAGACTCAAGATCAGATCTTATTTCTAAGTTATAGGACCTGTATCTGTTAACTTTAGCAATGCATTCAGGGGTATAGAGATGTTCCAATACCTTGGCTTCATCATGATCTGCCATAAGTGCTTGGTTTGGAGAAGCATCTTCCACCTGAAAGCTCTAGTCAAAGCCTCCTTCTTTAACAACAACTGTAGCTTGCTGCTTTGGCTTGTCATTCTAGGTAGCTTTATCAGTGTAGTTTGGTCTGGACTGTGCTTGACCACTATTTGTTCTTGGTGCACTGCTGTTGTAACACTTGACTTTGCTTTTGTCCAATCCAAACTTTCCACTTGCTGCACTGTTGGGAAACTTTCTTCCTGTCCGCTTGTAGAACTTCTTGGCTCTGTGAGTGAGAAAAGCCATCTGCTGGACTATCTCTATATACTCCAGATCATCTGGATGGATACAGTCCAGGTCTTCAAGGGTGAAAAGAAAGCTACCACAACTTTCATCAGAGGACACAAAGGCTTGAGAAGAACTTGTCTCTTAGAATGGGCTTCCTTGAGTGTAGTTCTCCCTTGGTGTCTTAGGGAAGGTCATGAAAGGACCCTTTGGTGAGTTTTCAGGGTAGCATATGAGATGATGTTGGGGTTCTATGCTATCCCTTTCAACCACATGAAGGGTTGTACCCATTTGATTGTTGGAGTTGCCAGATGAACCTTGCATGTTCATCTCCATCTGGTAGCCCCTGAGAATCACATACAACTTTATTAGAGTGAGAGTTTTTAGATTCTTAGTTCTCTTGATAACCACACAGTAGTGTGTCCATTGCCTAGGAAGTGAGGATATGAACTTCCTTACAATGTCTTTGTTTTCAAGAGTAATTCCTCCATCCACTAGGGTATCCATAATCTCAACATACCTGAAGTATTGTTGAGTCATGGTTTCACCAACTTTGAAGGTGAAATTTTCAAACTGCTGCTTTAGGAGATCCTTCTTGTTCTCCTTGGCTTTAGAGGAAATCTCATACATCAGTTTCAATGCATCCCACAACTGCTTAGCTGTTTTGCATTTCTTGAAACTTCTGTACACAAAGTTTGGAAGAGCAGTCTGAAGGGCTGTCATGGCCTTCTGGCAATCTCTACTCTCTTTCTATCTTCATCTGAGTAGTCAACCACAGTCTTGGGGATCATACCACCACCAGTAGCAGAAGAGGTGCTTGATATGTAAGGTCCATTTTCAATAGACTCCAACATTCTTAGTTCTAGAGACCTGATGAAACCTCCCATTCTTTGGCACCAGGTGTCAAAGTCATCAAGAGTGATTAGTGGAGACTTTAACATGGTTCCAGTTTCCATATCAGATTTGGAAATGGCTGCCATTTAATAAGTTGAGTATTTATGTGCGTGAGGGATCTTAAGATGATAAGATCTTATATCAAGATTCAGGAAAGCTCTGATACAAAATACAGGACCGTAGAAGGGTATGCAAATACAACACAACAACACAAAGAGGAGAGTTGATTAAGAACACTCAACTAATTAAATAGTGAAACTGGTTAACCTCAAGTAATGACACTAAGAACACAAGTAAATATGAGATAGAACAAGATAACAAGATACACAAGGAGATGGTTTTCAAGATTGCAGTATATTGCCTTCTCAAGTTCTATCACAAGTGTTACAAAACATAAAGGAAAGTTACAAGTATTTGAGATACATATACTACATCCTACAGTCGGCATACTTTGAAGGTCGGCCGGATACAATTGACTAGACACAAACAAACTCAATTGTAGAGTCAAAAGGCAGATTGCCTTTTGACTAGTGACTATGACATGTGTCACACCCCAACCTTGACGGCGGAAACGTCGAGGTGTGAGAGTTAAGATCGTTCACAGCCACATAACGCTATTATTAAATACAAATATATTAATCATAAGTTTCAATTGCAACGTTACAAGCATAAGTCTCAAACAAAGATAACATCATGTATAAAAGTTAAATATAACAAGTTCATCCATTTATTTCTCTAGGTACAATCCTAGATGTGATAAGCTTCAAAGAGTGGTAATCATACTTGAGCATTTCCTGAAACATGCTAAAAATAAAATGTCAACAATAATGTTGGTGAGATTTCCATAGTTTTCAATACAAAAATATATAAAAGATGGCAATTTATGTTGTACGTTAGAGAACAAAGTAACTAGGGATGTAAGACAGAATGCACAATCAAACCTTGACAAATTTTTACAAGTCTCAAACGTTTACAAGTATATACGATTAGCTAAGTATACTTGGATCAACCAAGCAGGCTTGTCAGACCCATAGATCTATGACGTCACCAGGCTAGCAATAGTTAATGATTGTACATATATTCGATATTACATGGTAGCTACAAAGTTCAACTAACCACAACACACAAGTAAATTGCCATAAGTTTACAAGAATCAAACGTTTACAAGTGCAATGATTATAAAGTAACAT
>BJCM01007759.1:0-36157 GCA_018326385.1 Flaveria bidentis
AAGTGGATGTGGGGGGGGGGGGACCTTACTGATTCATAGAGATGGTCTTTCTACAATCTCCATTTGGGAGCCTATTTCACTGAAAAAGTTACCAATAGAAGCCATCTACAACATGAGCAAAATTAAGATCCATGTGCTAAGTAGAGACAGGATGTCAGAAGCAACTGATTTTATGAACATGATCAAGGCTATCCTAGATCCTACTAAAGTTGCATTCATATTAACTCCACAAGACCCAGCAGAATCCTAAAAACATCATTCACATCCCAAACATTGAAGAAAAATTGGCTGTATAATCCTTAGGGGGAGTATTGTTTCACCCTGAAAGGATCATACATGCCAACTCAATGGGTGATTTGATGATTACTCTACTAGAATCCCATAAGTCCAAGAAGAAATGCGGATGAAGATTCTGCTCAAGAAAAAGAAGTGTTGTCTTCCGCATTTGTCAATGCGGAAGACATAATGCAAATGCAAACAAGTATTTTCTCTTCCGTATTGACAAATGCAGAAGACTAAAAGTTAATGCGGACAAGACTTTTGCATATCCACATTAGACAAATGCGGATGACCGAACAAATGTGCATAAGTATTTGTTCATCCGCATTAACAAATGCGGATGACCAACATACTAATGCGGATGATCAAGTGATGAAATGCTAATCTAGTTAACTCATCCGCATTTGTCAATGCGGATGAACATGCAAAGATGCGGATCAAGACTTAGACTAGTTTCTGATGTAATAGCTCAGGGGTAGTTTAGTCATTTTGTAAAGGCATCTTGTCTGCCTATAAATAGAATAGATAACCTCGTACCTAAGGTGACGGCTGATAGACATAGAGAATTTTTGTTGTAATTATTCTCTGTAATTAATCAACTTTCATATATCCAATACAAAAGCATTTATGAGTTTTTTTATTGCATTGAATGTTCTTTGATTGTTTGTTTCCGCCATTCAATCGTTGACTTGATTACCATATTCGACTCACACTAAGAATATCAATCTTACTCACCCCAATCAGTTGTTTCTACCTTAGAGAAGCCAATAGTTGGCTTCTTCAAAAATTTTAAGATGCTAGGCTTCATCTATACCAATTTAAGAATATTATTTGTTTCCCTCAATTGTGAGCCTAGTTCACAGTTGAGAATGTGTTAAACATATCTAGGAAACATATAATACTCTAAGGAGACCATGTTAGCAAGAAAATTTGTATAAACAAACTGAGAGTACCAAAACTTGACCCCCTGAACCATTCTATGCATTATGAAGGAGAGATCTTCAGGAATCTGGCCCCAACCCCCATGCTTGTTGGAGAAATTGTAGATAACCACATGTAGTAAGTACTTCCACTGAGATAAGACCTTCCCTTTCCTGAAGGTTTTTACAAAGAAATCCCCCTCATAGCCCGTCTGCTGAAAGGATTGGTTGACAGCTTCTTTGGGAAGGACAACTCACCTTACTTTTCATCCAGCTGAAGATGGGTGTTTATGATGGCTGGAGTGATGAAAATTGTCCTCCCCTGCACTAGGATGACCTCTTGACAGGTCTTCCAAAAATCAAGTAAATAATCTTCATATAGAACAAGATCAATGGTAAGTGGGGTGAAGTAGTTTGATAGAGTTAAGAATCGACAAAACTCTGAGAAATGTGAATCTTTCTCAGAGTTTAACAGAGCAACCTGATTGTGTTTCCTGTGTAACTGCATGGAAAAGTTTGGTTCATTTCAGTGGTTGAAGTTGGCCATTTGAGGAAGCTTAGAAATGAAGAAATTTGAAGAACAAATGTGATTTTAGAGAGAAGTTAGGGAATTTAGGTCTAGGAGAAGATGAAGATGATAAAGAAAGAGAAGGAACTATTGGGTTTATATATGAAATGTATTTAAGACAAAGTTAATGAAAGAGGATAAACTTTGAAATCTGAATGTTGGTCCCACCTCTGAAAAAGTAGTTTGATTTTTAGCTCAAAATGTAGTTTTCTTGGAATTCGAAAATCTTCCAAAGGTAAATTGTCTTTGGAAGTTTTAATGAAAAAGATTTCGAAGCCAAAATGATTTCGGAAGAATTTCCTAAGAGTTTTGAAAATTTTGCTTCGGAAGAGAATTAAGTGTTTGATACTTTATTCAATTAAGAATAAAGCTTTCAAAAATTAATTTGCTTGTGAAGAAAGTTGTCCTTGAAAACATTCAAATACTTAAGAGAAATATTAAGCTTCAGAAGATATTTTAAAATTTTCTTCCAAAGGCAATTTTACTTAAGTAGTTGTTTGTTTTGAAGGCATAAGATTCTTCCGAAGATAAAATTATATCTTCCGAAGGCCGGAAAAGATTAAGATTTTCAAAACTTTAAGGAAAATATTCTAAAAAGATTTTCCTCCAAACAAAATAGGAGCTTATGAAGATGATGAAATAGACAACTGAGGACACACAAATTTTTGAAATAATATGAATTAGTTTTAAGAAAAAGCTACTCAAGATTAATCATCCCAATAGTTGATATGAGATATTTAAATCTCTTCTTATCAAAAGCTTTAGTGAACAAATCAGTATATTGTTTATTTGTGTTAACGTTGACTAGTTTGATCAAGCCCTTTTCAAAATCATCTCTAATCAAATAATACATGATATTGATGTGCTTAGTCCTTGAGTGCTGCACAAAATTCTCTCTAATAGAGATGACACTATTGTTGTCTATGTGAATGGGAGTCTCTTTAATGTTTAACCCATAGTCCATCATCTAATTCTAAATCTAAAGCACTTGAGCACAGCAGCTTGCAGCAACAATGTATTCAGCTTCAGTAGTTGTTGTAGAGACATAGGATTGCTTTTTGTATTGCCAGGAGACAACCCTTCCACCAAGAAACTAACATCCTTGTGATGTATACTTTGCAGTCATATTGCATCCACAATAATTGCTATTTGTATATGCATACAGATTAAAATCAGAATTCTTTGGATACCAAAGAGCAAGTGTTGAGTCACCTTTGAGATATATTAAAATTCTTTTGATAGTCATAAGGTGTGACATCTTGGTATTGGCTTGATATCTTGCACAAACATATGTGACAAACATGATATCATGCCTGTTAGCTATAAGGTACATAAGAGACCTAATCATAGGCTCGTAGAGATGTTCATCCACATACTCCCCCCTCAAGGTCTAGTCCAATGGAGTGGTTTGTGCTATGGGACTCTTAGCAACCTTGCAATCAGTCATGTTAAACCTCTTAAGTATGATAAAGCATACTTTGACCAACTTATGAAGATGCTATCTTCAACTTGCTTTGATTGAATTCCTAGAAAGAAATTGAGTTCACCCATGGCAATCATTTCAAATATATCCTTCATCAGCTTCATAAAGTCTTTTTAGAGCTTTGGATTAGTTGAACTAAAGATGACGTCATCTACATATACTTGAACTAGCATTAAGTCATTTCTTGTTCCTTTGATGAAGAGAGTTCCATTTATAGTACCTCTTCTGTCTCCATGCTTGCAGAGATACTACTTTTTTGGTGCTTGGTGTAGCCCATAAAGAGCTTTATAAAACCTATAGACATAACTAGGATGATAAGGATCTGCAAAGACAGGTGGTTGTTTGACATACACCTCTTCATCAATTACCCTATAGAGAAAAGCACACTTGACAACAAGTTGATAAACCTTGAAGTTCTTGGATGCAGCAAATGCCAAGAATATCCTAATAGCCTTCAGTCTTGCTATAGGAGCAAAAACATTTGTGTAGTCAATTCCTTCTTCTTGTGTATAACCTTGAACAACTAGTCTGGCTTTGTTTTTGATGCCAAGTCCTCTATCATCCTTCTTATTCAAAAAAACCCATTTGGTTCCTATAGTAGTCTTCTCATGAGGAAGAGGACATAGGTTCCAAACCTTCTGCCTTTTGAATTGAAGCAACTCCTATTGCATAGCTTCAACCCAACTTCCATGCTTCAAAGGCTCATCAATTTTTATAGGCTCTATCTGAGATAAGAAACAAGAGTGAAGACAAACATTTGGATCATGAGTTTGTCCTCTTGTTCTTAACCCTGAGTCAACATCTCCAATGATATTTGAGGTAGGGTGAGAATTATGGATACTTAGCTGAGGGATCATAACAAGTTGCTTTGAGATATCTAAATTAGAAAAGTTTAGATATGACATTGATGTTTCTCCTACATTATCAGCACACTTATCAAGTGAGATTTGAACCAATGAATGTGTGACATCATTGATGTTGTCTTTAATGGAGTGGTTGTTAACATCAAGAAATTCTTGATCATTATCACCACAACCATGGTCTTCTATATTTGAAGCTTCTTTATATGGTTGTTGCACCTCTGAGCTGAAATTTGAAGGCATCTCAGATGTATCGGCTGAATTGGTCATTATAGTGCTAATAGAAAATTCATTTGCAGAATTAGTTACATTTGGAGCTGAAGTTGTATAGCTTGAAGGTCTTGTCAGCTCAAATCTTGGATCGGGATCACCTGTTGGTAGAATATATGTAGACCCTGAAACATTCTCACAAGATTTGTTAAAACAGTTGGTAACTAAATCATGATCAAATAGCCAATCAGGACTAGAACCAGTGACACTAGGTGTGTGCTCATTGAAAGTCACATTGGCTGACTCTTCAACAATCTCGGTTTTGAGATTGTATACTCTAAAAGCCTTAGCTTGGGAAGACTACCCAATGAAATGTCCATTATCTAATTTCTCAGGAAATTTGGCAATTTGATCTTTGGTATTCAAGATGGTGGAAGGACATCCAAAAGACCTGAGAAAACCAATGAAAGGTTTCCTCTTGTGCCAAAGTTCATAAGGAGTCTTACCATGTGTCTTAACTACTAAAACTCTATTTTATACATAGCAAGCAGTGTTGACTGCCTCTGCTCAGAAGGTGATAGGCAATTTAGAGTCAGACAACATCGTTCTTGAATCTTCAATAAATGTCTTGTTTCCCCTCTTTGCAACACCATTTTGCTGAGGAGTCCTGTGGGCATTATATTGTCTTGTAATACCCTTTTCAACACAAAATATATCAAGGATTTGGTTCTTGAATTTAGTTCCTTGATTACATCTTTTGGTTTTGACCTTGTGATGAGATTGATTCTCAATCTTTAAGATGAAATTCTTTAAAATCTCAGGAGTCTCATCCTTAGTTCTAAGGAAGAAGACCCAAATGAATCTTGTGAAGTCATAGGTGATCATTAAACAGTAAGATGTCCTTCCGAGACTCATTACACTGGTGGGGCCAAAGAGATCCATATGTAGCAAGTGTAAGGGAGTAGTAATGGAGTTTATTTCCTTTGGCTTGTGAGATACCTTGTGTTGTTTCCCTTTCAGTCATGCAACACGATGATCATCACTTGTAAACTCTTTCTTTGGCATTCCAGTTACCAAATCATTCTTAATTAGTTTATTCTTGCTTTTAAAGTTTACATGACACATTATTTTATGCCAAGAAAATACTCATCACTATTTGCTTTAGATAGAAAACATGAAACTTCTCCTGAGGGAGATGTTTCTTGAAAATCCATCTTGTACATGTTCCTTTTCCTGAGGGCTCTAAGTAGAATATGCTCATGAGGAATGACTACCTCGAGCATGAGAACAATGCACTCATGCTCAGTGAAAAGCATGTTATGACTCTAATCACCAAATTGAGATACATTCAAAAGATTGTATCCAAGCTCCTTAACAAAGTTTACCTTCTTAATATTGAGCTTACCATTTGTTACCTTGCCCCTTGCAGATATGTAACCACTCTCATCTCCTCTAAAAGCAACTGACCCTCCATCAATTCTTTCAAAATTTTGGAGTAGTGACCTATTGCCTGTCATGTGTTTGGAACAACCACTATCAATGATCCAGATATTCTTGTTGTTCTTGAGTTGTTCCTGCACAAAAGAGATGGTTAGTTACATTTGGAAACCCAAGCCTTGTTTGTCTTGGGTTTTTCAAAAGAGGTTGAAGGTAATGAAACATTAATTGATCCTATAGTCATATTTTGAGGATCCTTTACTGTTGTTAATGGAGAACTTTCAGTCACTTGGTCTTTCTTGAACTTCCACACCACCTTTGAAAGTTTAGACTTGATCTTCAGTACTTTGGAAGTTTGACTGACTTCCGAAGTTTTGATGACCGGTTCTTCGGAAGATCTTGCTATCAGTGCAGCAGGCTTCAGTTCTTCGGAAGTATTCCCTTCTTCCTTGACCAAATTTTCTTCCAAATACAATTTTTCACTTGCCTTCATATTCATTTTGGAGCGTCCGAAGGAAACACATTTTCCTTCTGAGGCTATTTCTTCTTCGAACTCTTAGAAGTCTCTTCTTTGGTCATATGGAAAGTGATTCTTGGATTGTAAGAACAATACTTAGCAAGATGAGAAGTACTCTCACATATAACACAACTCATATTCTTCTTCCTAAGAGCCTTCTTTTGACAACAAGGCTGAACTTGATCACTTTCCCTCTCCACCTTCATCTTTGCTTATGATGAGATAGTTCTTTGAGGGTGAGAACTACACTTGGAGTATGGTTTAGGCTGTGTAGCAGTGGTGCACAACTTATCAGCCTTCTTCTTGATGTTGGGATGATTTGAACATGAACCAGAACTCTTGGTACTGGAGTTCAAGTTGATGTCTTCAGTCTTAACCACTTCAAACCCTATAGAGATAAAGACTTGATTATTCTTAAAGTTAAAAGTGGCCTTGATCTTTTGAGCCTTCTTTTCTTTTCTGTCGCTCTTTCTGATAAGTTTTTTCTCATAGACTTTGTCATCACAGGCTTCTTACTCTCCTCAGAAGGATAGTGACCCTTCTTAAAATCCTCTTCTTCACTCTTCTTAGAGGCATTATTCACTAAAACTTCTTCATCCTCTTAAGTCAAGGGGTTTATGAAAGGAAGCTCATCTTCACAAGTTCCACACCTAGGAGATCTTACAAACAAGATTGTGTTTGGAGGAGCTATCTCACTAGATCCCAGTCCCTGCTTATTATGATAACAAACATTTGCATGCAAGGATGAGGATATAATGTTCTTGAAGGTCTCTTCTTCAAGAAGACATTTTTCTGCCCTGGCTTTGCTGATTACAAGCTTAGTCTAGCATTCAATCAACTTGGTTATGAGATCTTTGATCTGAGTCTTGTAGTTGATATGTTCATGTTTAAGAACTGAAACGATTTTCTCTAAGTCCTCTATCTTTAACTTATAGTCATTTTTAGATCTTTTAAAATCAGATTTAACATATTTAAGGAGTCAAGATTAGATCTCATCTCTAAGTTATAGGACCTATATTTATTAACTTTAGCAATACATTCAGGTTTACAGAGATGTTCCAATACCTTTTCTTCATCATGGTCAGCCATTAGTGCTTGGTTTGGAGATGCATCTTCCACCTGAAAACTATAGTCAAAGCCTTCTTCTTTGACAACAACAACAACTTGCTGCTTTGGCTTCTTATTCTGGGTGGCTTTCTCAGTCTAGTTTAGTCTGGTTTGTGCTTGGCCACCATTTGTCCTTGGTGCCATACACTCCCTAGCAAAGTGACCCATTTGGTTACAATTGTAACACTTGAGTTTGCTTTTATCCAGCCCAAACTTTCCACTTGTTGTATTGGTGGGAAACTTCCTTCTGGTCCTCTTGTAGAACTTCTTGGCTCTATGAGTGAGAAGATCCGTCTGCTGGACTATTTCCATGTACTCCAGGTTATCTCGATGGATACAGTCCAGGTCTTCAAGGGTGAATAGAAAGATTCCTGAGCTTTAATCTGAAGACATAAAGGCATGTGAAGAACTTGTCTGTTGGAATAGGCTTCCTTGAGTGTAGCTTTCTCTTGGTGTCTCCAGGAAGGTAATAAAATGTAAGGCCCCGTTCCCGGAATGCTTGTAGCTGGTCAATCATCGTACATAAAATATATAATCACATTAACTTTAATGAAATATTGCAACAGAAACATTTAAACAAACATTTCATTTCTTTATAATAATTGTTTTTGCAAAATAATACAACATTCAATACAAAACATTGTTTGTTCTCATTACAATGCAAAAACATTATACAAAAGAATGTCATCCAAAATGAGCCAAGTAGCCGCCCTTTACCATCCTCAGCAACAACCACCTGCCAACTAGAAACACATAAAAATCAGTGTTACTAAGTGAGTTCTAGTTTTAAAATAAAATAAACTTTACTTTCTTTCAAAACCATTATGTACTTTTGTACAAGATCACACATCGTACGTACACATAGATAAAATCATTATTATCTTTCATTACTGTTCTGTAACTTTCATTCTTTTCCACTTTCCGGATCAATGTCATCAGCTATACCCCAGACGTATGCACAAAGCGAGTACTGGGCCGAAGATCATAAATGACTTCCATAATGCATATAGCCTAGCACTAGCACCGGGGCAAGGGACAAAGATCCCAACTGTATACTGCACCCCAAACGTATGCATAAAGCGGGTTCCATAATGCACATAGCCTGACACCAGCACCGGGATGAGTATCCACTATAATCCATATACTATACAACTGGTCAGTCACAAAGACTATACCCCTATGTGCCTCCTTATGGTTAGCTAATCCACACACAGTTGAGCTTACGACATTTTAGAGTAGTGCACCTCCATACATTTTTCTTGCAAGAATTTCTTTACTTTCACATTCATAAATGCATGCAATCTATCATTATGTTCCTCTTTTCATTATCTTCCACTTTACATTACATAATACTTTTCATCATTTCTTTCACCACTATACCATGTAAAGCCATGGAAAATAAACATACATAACCAGGAACATAAACATAACCATCCAAGACATCACCCTACCAGGCACCATCATACATGACATAACAGTCATCCTACATGCCATAACATACCCCATACATCATCAAAAGTCAACTTACTTCACCCCCGGGAACATCCCAAGTCAAAGCCTACATTTCACTTTTTCCCAAAAAAATTCAAAAAAATATTCTAAGTCTTAGGCGCAGGGACACTGTCAGGGCATATGGCCTTTCAGACACACGGGGAACACTTAGGTGCATGGGGAACTTTCAGGTGTATGGGCACTATTGGGGTGCGTGGGCAACACTTAACCAATTCTGGGCATTTCTAGGCGCATGGGCACTATGCAGACGCATGAGTACCTAGGTGCATGGGAATCTTGGGAGCATGGGAATCCTGGGTGCATGGACACTTAGTCAATTTGGCCTATTTCTAGGCGCATGGGAACTATTTGGGCCGATGAGCTTTGGGCGCATGGGGACACTTAGGCAGTTTATACTGTTGGGTGCATGTGCCACTATTGTGACGCATGGGTAGTCTATATCACACTTAAACAACTAAATTTAGTCCCCAATCATCATTAACATGTTCTAAGCTTAATTCTTCTAAGCCATAGAAACACATTCATAATATCATCATAACCATAAACGCACCAAAAACAAACCCCACCCGCAAACACATACACATACACATACGGGTAAAAACCCATTTTATAAAAATGTTCATACATGTATTTCAAGCCCCAAATCAGATTAAAACAAGTAAAAAGGGGGTTCTAGAACTCATCTTAACAACCTCTTGGGTATGACTTCCTTCAATATACGAATGCAATTGAGTTCTATTACCTAGAACGCACCAAACACACACTCGAACACACAAACACATATAAGCATACAACCGAGGCAAAGGCCAGTTAAGAACATCACAAAACCATGAATTCTTACCTTGAATTCGAATTCTTCTTCTTATTCTTCAAATATCCGAAAGCTTTCTGCTCCTTCTTCACTCTCTCTCAAAGAACTTGAAAGTTGAGTGTGAAGAGAGTGTGATGGGCGGCTATCACCTTTATTCACCAACTTTCAATGTTTTTGTCCTTTTGACACTTTTAACCCCTCTACTTGGGTTTTATAGTTTTCCTTTCTTTTCTTCACTTTATTCTTTCTATCATGACTTTTTAAAAAAATTACCCGGCATTGCAAGTCCACCCCCCTTATATAGGTTTCGTCCCTGAAACCTGTTATTCCTCAAACAATTGTGGGTAATGTTGCCTCATCTCCTCGTCAGTCTCCCACGCAGACTCAGATCCTTTCATGTGCTTGCACTGTACACGCACAAAAGGACTTCTACCTATCTTTGGCTGCCTTCATGAAGGCTTTGATCTTTTCGAGCTTCTCGGTCGTAGCCTCAATCACCTCAATACTCCCCAACTCATTCTAACCAAAATCACCCCAACAAATGGGTGTTCTACATCTCCTACCATATAGCATCACATAAGGGGGCATACCAATGCTGGCATGATAAGTATTGTTATATGAGAACTCAGCTAACGATAAGTAGTCATCCCAATTTCCTCCAAAATCAATGACGCATGACTAAAGCATATCCTCCAGCATCTAAATCGTCCTCTCTAACTGTCCATCTGTCTGAGGATGATAAGCCATGCTAATATGTAACTTCGTCCCCATCACATCATTGAATTTCTTCAAAATTTAGATGTAAACCGGTGTCATGATCAAACACAATAGACAGCAGTACACCATGACGAATTACATTCTCTTTAATGATCAGATCCGCAAATCTCTCAGATGAATATGTCTCGCGGATCGGTAGGAAGTGAGCACTCTTCGTCAGACAGTCAACTATCACCCATATAGCATCAAACCCTCACGCGGTGCGCGATAGCTTTGTAATAAATTCCATGGTGATATGCTCCCACTTCCATTCCGGTATATCCAAAGGTTGGATCTTTCCATACAACTTTTGATGCTCGGCCTTTATTTGTAAACAAGGAAGGCACTTACTCACACACTCCACCAGATCGCGTTTCATACTCGGCCATCAATAATCTTTCTTCATGTCTTGGTAAATCTTCATAGCATCGGGATGAATAGAGTAACGAGTTTTATGAGCTTTGTCCATAATCTTCACACGTGGACCCCTAAAATGAGGAATCCACATCCGTACGAAACTGGTTCTAACACGGAGTGTATTTTCACCCAACTCCACGACTACGCCTCTCATTCTTTCAGAGTCAAGATGATGTTCTTTCAATGCCTCATCTTGAAACTCTTTAACTTGCTTCATCACATCAGTGGTCATAACCAACTGATAAGCCTTCACCCGAATCGGCTCAGGTCTCTCCTTTTGGCTAAGGACATCCGCCACCACGTTGGCTTTGCCCGGATGGTAATCGATCTCCCAATCATAATCTTTTATGAGCTCCAACCATCTCCTCTGCCTCATGTTTAAGTATTTCGGCTCATAGTAATACTTCAAGCTCTTGTGGTTGGTTAATATGGTGCACTTCGTCCCGTATAAGTAGTCCCTCCAAATCTTTAATGCAAAGACCACATCTGCTAGCTCCAAATATTGAGTAGGATAATTGACCTTATGAACTTTTAACTGTCGGGATGCATAGGCTATAACTTTTCCTCACTGCATCAACACACATCCCAACCTCGAGTAGGATGCGTCTAAATAAACCACCAAATCTCTGCTTCCATCGGGTAGCAACAAGACAGGAGCTTGAGTCAACCTCGCCTTTAACACCTCAAACGTCTTCTCCTGATCATGACCCCATACAAACTTCACATCTTTGCAGATCAACTTGGTTAGTGGAGAAGCTATCTTAGAGAAGTCTTGGATGAACCTTCTGTAATAACCCGCCAGACCCAAGAAACTACGAATTTCGGATGGTGTCTTTTGTGACTTCCATTGCATCACCGCCTCCACCTTTGCCGGGTCCATCATGATCCCCTCGGGATTCACTACATGACCCAAAAACTGAACCTCGCGCAACCAGAATACGCACTTGGAGAACTTGGCATACAACTTCTCCCATCTCAACGTTTCGAACACATCTTGAATGTGATCGACATGCTCCTTCTCACTCTTTGAATGAATCAGGATATCATTAACAAACACAATCACTGATTTATCTAACATCGGCCGACACACTCGATTCATTAAGTACATAAAAGTAGTTGGAGCATTGGTCAATACAAAAGACATAACAAGAAATTTGTAATGTCCATAGCGCATGCGAAAAGCTGTTTTTAGAATATCATGCTCCTTCACCTTCAACTGATGATAGCCAGATCGAAGGTCTATCCTCGAGAACCAACTACACCTTGGAGCTGATCAAATAGATCATCAATTCATGGTAAGGGGTACCTATTCTTCACTTTCAACTTGTTCAGCTCACGGTAGTCCATACACATCCTGATACTAACATCCTTCTTCTTCACGAATATGACCGGAGCACCCGAAGGAAAGATACTTGGTCGAATGAAACCCTTATCAAGCAGCTCTTGCAATTGTTCCATCAACTCCTTCATCTCAGTCGGAGCCAACCGATACGGCGCCTTAGCAATAAGTTGGGCATCTACTATCAAGTCAATCTGAAACTCGATCTCACGGTCCAGTGGCACTCCTGGTAAGTCTTCGGGAAACACGTCTGGAAAGTCATACACAACCCGTACATCAGACAGTTGTGTTGTTGGCGTATCCACATCCTTCACGTAGGCCAAGTAGGCACTACATCAACGCCTCATGCACTTTCCCACCACCGCCATCGTAAAAAATTTCGAAATTGTAGTGATCCGATCACCATAAACCGTCACCGAATTCACATCAAGTGTTGTTAACTGGATCATCTTCTTGCGACACACAATGTTCGCCTCGTCGTCGGCCAACCAATCCATTGTTAGGAGTATATCGAACATGCCTAATGTCAACACGAATGGTCTAACAGGAAACTTCTGACCTTCTAATTCTATGTCACGACCTTCTATCATCTCAGAAATCCTGATAGACTTACCTATGGCAGTTTCTACATCAAAGGGCTTATCTATACTCCTATTACTAACAGGCAATTTAGCACAGAAAGTAGTAGAAATAAAACTTTTACTAGCACCGGAATCGAATAACACAGAAGCTAGAGTTTGTTTAACTAGAAACGTACCTAACACAACATCGAGGTTCGTCCTAGCCTCCTCCTACATCATCCTGAATGCTCTGGCGCTCGCCCTCTGCCCTTCAATCCCGACCGCCTTCTTCCTTACATCGGAAGTTTAATCCCTCGGCTTCTTGCAGTCCCTGCTCATGTGGCCCTCCTCGCCATAAGTATAACACCTCCTTAACCCTCAGTTGTTTGCCACATGTCTGGTCCTCCCATAACAGAAGCAAACATTTGATCCCACTCTACATTCCCCGATGTGCTCCCTTCCACACTTGCCACACCTCCTCAACCCCACACCAAATGTGACCACACATCGGTCATCCACCCGTGCACCTTTGTTGGATGGAGCAGCCCTACAACGTCCAAACCGCTTCCCGTTCCAATTCCGGTCATCACCACCTTTCTTGTTCACCTTGGTCTCCACCACTTCATGCTCATCATACAGCCTTCCCGCCAAATCAACCACCGACCTAAACGTACTCAGTTGGGCGGCGATCAGGTGTCTGCGAATGTCTGCCGGCAAGCCTTGAATATACCTCTTGATCTCTCGTGACAGAGGCGTCACCTGATCCGACACCAGTCGTGCCATCTCCTTGAATTTCATGGTGTATTGCTGATGTGTCATGGTTCCTGCCTCTAGCTGCAGGAACTCCCTCTCCACCTTATACATCTCCCTATAAGGATAGAACTCTGACCACCTTATTCTTCCAATTGCCGGACTACCCTTGGCTTGGACAATATTGTCCCACCAACACAGAGCCGAGTCTATAAATGAGTGGGCAGCAAATTCACCTTCTGGCCATCTCGGCACTCACTGATATCAAGTACAACCTCTATCTCCCTCACCCATTGGTGAGCAGCAGCAGCAGTTTCATTACCATCAAAGGTTGGGGGCTTGCATCTTTGAATTGCCCTATAGTAATAACCACGTGTCGCCTCCAGCACAGGCTCTTCTTCCTCCTCCTTGTCCTCGGAGAAAATCGTCTCAGTCACGAGTCGCTCCTGTCCTCCCAAGGACCTGTTTCTCTCCCTTTTTTCTCCTTCCCACACAACCTTTATCACTTCAGTCACAACAGATGGTAGGATCGTCTGCATGACCTCATGCACTTCCTCCATAACATCCTCCTTCACTGAGGCTCTTAAGTTAGCACTCTCGTCCCCAGCCTCCGGACGAGGGGTCTTGGGTTCTTCATGAACCACATCTTCGGCTCTTGGCCTTACTCTTGTGACCCGTGGTTTAGCACTACGTCCATCACGACCTCCACCACTTGAAGCCTTTCACGATCTACCACTGGCCATCCTCTAAACATGCTATAAGATTCAAACACTAACACTGTCATTCAAGGGAATAGTTCAGTTTATGTCAAGTATAGTAAGTCCCTAATTACAGTGGCCAGTTGTGATTAGCCACTTACTTTACTCTTCATACCCCAAGCATCTCCTATCCTGACTACATCAGTATCTAAATCTACTAACAACACACAGATCAAGTAACATGCGCACATAATGCCGGTTATCACTAAAAAAATACCTGAAGGCACGCAACTACTCGGACTGTCATTCCTTCCCTTTCGTCCCATTGCCAGTTTAAGTTTAGGTTTCTTTTGAAAATTTATCCGTTTCACTTAAACCTGGCTCTGATACCAACTTGAAAGGCTCCGTTCCTGAGACGCTCATAGTTGGTCAATTATCGCACATAAAAGATATAATTACATTAACTTTAATAGAATATTGAAACAGAAACATTTAAACAAATATTTCATTTCATTATAATAATCGCTTTTGCATAATAATACAACATTAATTACAAAACATCGTTTATTCTCATTACAATGCAAAAACATTATACAAAAGAATGCCATCCAAAATGAGCCAAGTAGCCATCCCATGCAATCCTCAGCAACAATCATCTGCCAACTAGAAACACATAAAAGTCAACACTATTGAGTGAGTTCTAATTTTAAAATAATATATACTTTACTTTCTTTCAAAACCATTCCATACTTTCGTACATGATCCCACGCTGTATGTACACATAGATAATATCATTATTATCTTCTTTTACAGTTCCGTAACTTTCATTCTTTTCCTCTTTCCGGATCAGTGTCATCAGCTATACCCCAAACGTATGCACAAAGCGAGTACTGGGCCGACGATCATAAATGACTTCCATAACGCACACATTCTGGCACCAGTACCAGGGCAAGTGACAAAGATCCCAACTGTATACTACACTCCAAACGTATGCACAAAGCGGGTACTAGGCCGAAGTCATAAATGACTTCCATAACGCACATAGCCTGCCAACAACATCGGGGTGAGTATCCACTATAATCCATGTACTATACAACTGGTCAGTCACAAAGACTAGACCCTTGTGTGTATCCTTATGGGTTAGCAAAACCCCACACAGTTGAGCTTACGACAATTTAGAATCATGCACCTCCGTACATTTTGCTTGCAATACTTTCTTTACTTTCACTTTTATTAATGCCTAGATTCTATCATTATGTTCCTCTTTTCATTATCTTCCACTTTACGTTACATAATACTTTCATCATTTCTTTCACCACTATACCACTTAAAGCCATTGAAGATAAACATCAATAACCATGAACATAAACATGACCATCCAAAACATCACCATACAAGGCACCATCATACATGACATAACAATCATCATACAGGCCATAACATACCCCATACATCATCAAAAGTCAACTTACTTCACACCAGGAACATCCCAAGTCAAAGCCTACATTTCACTTTTTCTCCTAAAATTCAGAAAAATATTCTAAGTCTTAGGTGCGGGGACATTGTTGGGGTGCATGGACTATTAGACACATGGGGAACACTAAGGCGTATGGGAACTTTCAGGCGCACGGGTACTATTGGGTCGTATGGGCAACACTTAACCAATTCTGGACAGTTCTAGGCGCATGGGCACTATGCAGGCGCATGAGTGCCTAGGCGTATGGGAATACTGGGGGCATGGACACTTCGTCAATTTGGCCTATTTCTAGGCGCATGGAAACTATTTTGGCGCATGAGATTTGGGTGCATTGGGACTCTTAAGCAATTCATACCGTTGTGCGCATGGGCCACTATTGGGGCGCATGGGTAGTCTATATCACACTTAAACAATTAAATTCAATCCCCAATCATCATTAACATGTTCTAAGATTAATTCATACATTCTAAGCCATAGAAACACATTCATAACATCCTCATAACCATAAACGCACCTAAAACAAACCCCACCCGAAAACACATACACATACACATACGGGTAAAAACCCATTTTATAAAATTGTTCATACATGTATTTTAAGCCCCATATCAGTTTAAAACAAGTGAAAAGGGGGTTCTAGAACTCACCTTAACAACCTCTTGGGTATGACTTCCTTCAAAACCTGAATGCAATTGAGTTCTATCACCTAGAAACCCACCAAACACCCACAACTGAACACACAAACACATATAAGCATACAACCGAGGCAAAGGCTAGTTAAGAACATCACAAAACCATGAGTTCTTACCTTGAATTCGAATTCTTCTTCTTATTCTTCAAATATCCGAAAGCAATCTGCTCCTTCTTCACTCTCTCGCCAAAAACCCAAAAGTTGATTGTGAAGAGAGTGTGATGGCCGGCCATCACCTTTATTCACCAACTTTCAAAGTTTTTGTCGTGTTGACACTTTAAACCCCTCTTCTTGGGTTTTATAGCTTTTCTTTCTTTTCTTCACTTTATTTTTTCTTTCATGTCTTTAAAAAAAATTCGGGCGTTACATGAAAGGACCCTTCTGTGAGTTGTCAGGGTAGTATAATAGATGATGTTGAGGTTCTATGCTATCCTTTTGAGTCACATGCAGGGCTGAAGTCATTTGATTGCTGGAGTTACCGGATGAACTTTGCATGTTCATCTCCATCTGGTATCCACTGAGAATACCATACAACTCAGTCAAAGTAATAGTCTTAAGGTTCTCAGTCCTCTTGATGACAACACAATAAAGAGTCCATTGCCAAGAAAGAGAGGACATGAACTTCCTTACAATGTCCTTGTTTTCAAGAGTCACTCCAATATCCATTAGATTGTCCACAATCTCAACATACCTCAAGTATTGTTAAGTCATGTTTTAACCTGTTTTAAAGGTGAATTTTTCAAACTGCTGCTTCAAGAGATCCTTCTTATTCTCATTGGCTTCAGTAGATCCCTCATACATTAGTTTCAATGCATTCCATAGCTGCTTAGCTATTTTTCATTTCTTGAAACCTCTGTATACAGAGTTTGGAAGAGTAGTCTGCAGGGCTGTCAAGGGTTTTTGATCAATTTCAACTCTCTTTCTATCTTTATCAGAGTAGTCAGCCACAGTATTTGGAATCATACCACCTCCGGCAGCAGTTGAAAAGGTGCTTGGTATGTAAGCTCCTGAGACAACAGACTCCCACATCCTAGAGTCTTGAGACTTGATGAAACTTTCCATTCTTTGGCAACAAGTGTCAAAATCTTCAAGAGTGATCAGTGGGGACTTTCCATGGTTCCAGTTTCCATGTCAACTTTAGTGATAGCTTCCATTTGAGATGTTAAGTATCTTGTGTCTGAGAGGGATCTTAAGATGGTGACATCTTGCTATCAAGAGCCTAGAATGCTCTGTTACTAATTGCAGGACTGTTTGAGGGGGTTTGGTCACTTACAACACAACACACAATGAGGAGAATTCGATTTTAGAACACTTAACAAATTAAATGGGGAACTAGTAACCAGTTACAATGATACTAAGAAAACACAAGTAATAGAGAAACAGAACAAGAATAAAATAACACAAGTGTTTGGTTTTCAAGAATTTTGTATTTTGCTCTCTAGTTCCTTACAAGTGTTACAAAGCATACATAAGATACAAAGGAACAAAGATATTTTATACTACATCCTACAGTCGGCCGTACTTTGAAGGCCAGTTGGATACATGATCTAGACAACAACAAAATCAATGTAGAGTCAAAAGGCAGATTGCTTTTTGACTAGTGACTATGACATGCCATAGCTCACATCTTAATATATTACAAAAAGGATAAAAGTACATCAAGTAGAAAGAAACATACTCAAGACCTCAATGTACAATTTACCAAAAAGATTGGTCCTTTGCACCAACTTGTGAAAGTTGGTGAGTCAAACAGAGTTGCAACGGAAAGGTGGTCCAACTTTATGGTAAAAGGTACATCAGATAAAGCAAGTACTCAAAAGTCTTCGGAAGAAATCTGTCTTCATAAACTCACTTCAAAAGACTTTGTGTCCGAAGCTTCGGAAGACTTCATGTTTGCTTCGAAAGATATTGGTCTTGGCTTTGGAAGATATTAGTCTTGGCTTCGGAAGATTTCACTCTTAGAATATTTTCTAATGCAGAATGTGAAACTTCCGAAGCATTCTACTTCAGCACTTTGTGCATGCATGCAAGACTGACTATTTGGATGTTTTGGATCGTATAGCCTTATATGAAACCTTACATTATGTATACCCATGAGCTACTAGTCTTGCTTTAATTCTGATGACGAGAACCATGTGATCAATTTTGAACCTGTATATCCACCTAGTACTAATAGGGTATTGTCCTTCAAGAAGATCAACGAGTTGCCATACTTCTTGTTTCTTGAATTGTAGCAATTCTTCCTAAATTGCTTCAATCCAACTGTTGTCTTGAAGAACCTATTTAATATTTTTGGGTACTATTTGACATAGAATAAGAGAATAGACAAATGTATGCTATGCTTGACTTGCTTCTGGTCACCCTTTCATTGAGTTCACCAATAATGCTTTCCAATAGATGATTCTTGTTTATACTGGTGGTTGGAATAGAGTCACCAACAATGGTTACATCAAGATTGGAGACATTCAGATTATCTTGGTGAGAGGCACCCTTATCTTGAACTATAGGAGAATTTTGGAAATAAACAAAGTTAGTTACTGTTCCTGCTTCAGCATCAGCAACACTTTGATTACTCCCATCATTTGATGTTCTTTCAGTTTCAAACGAAGGAGTAGCTTGATTTTCAGTTCTGACTTCAGTTGAAGGTTCTTCTGAAGGAGATGGAAATGTGCTAGGACCCATTTCAGTTGAAACACTTTAATTTTGAGATGGTTGTCTGATAGGATTAGCTTGCAGTGGAACATCTTCATTCAGTTGCTTAGTAGAAGTTAGTGGAATCATTGGAAAGTCATCTTTTCTTTCTTCTCTTGAAGAGTGTTTAGCTGAATGTAGGTTTCCTGCATCAGACAATTGAAATTGCTCAAAAGATTTTGTGAATGAGTCAATATCAAACAACTAGTCGGGACCATTTGTTGATTTGGGAAATGAATGTTCCTTGAATTGAACATTTGTTGATTCATAAATTATATTTAATCTAGGATTAAACACTCTATAAGCCTTTGAAACAGAAGATAACCTACAAAGAATCCTTCATCAGACTTAAATGAAAATTTTCCCAAATAGTCTCGGGTGTTTAATATTAAGATAGGACTACCAAATGACTTGGAAAATTCAATAAATGGTTTTCTATAAAAAAGAAGTCCATAAGGAGTCTTGTTACTTTCTTTTGCAATCAAAGATCTATTTTGCACAAAGCACGATGTGTTAACTGCTTCTACCCAAAATGTGATTGGTAGTTTAGCATCGAGTAGCATGGTTCATGTTGTTTCAATTACTTTTATATTTCCCCTTTCGGCTACCCTATTTTGTTGAGGAGTTCTAGCTGCAAAATGAACTCATATCTTCATTCATAAATTATGTCCCATTATAATTTCTTATTGTTTTGAATTTTTTATCAAGTTGGTTTTCAATTATGTGATAAAATCTTTTATTAATTGAGACGCTTCATTTTTACGAAGTAAGAAGAAGACCCATGTGAATCTAGAAAAGTCATCAATGATCACCAAACAATACTATTTCTTTCCAATACTCATAAGATGAGTTGGTCCAAAAAGATCCATATGAAGTAGCTTTAATGGGGAATTGTTTGTGTTCACCAGCTTTGGCTTGTGGGAAGACTTGTGTTGTTTCCCTTTGAGACATGCTAAACATTGATTAATAAAGTGAAATTCTTTTTGGAGTAAACCAATCACATAGTTTCCCTTGACCAATCTATTCATGATTTTGAAATTAGTATGTCCCAAGAATCTGCCCAAAGTTGTGACCCATCAAACAATGCTTTTGACAGAAGACATGTTTCTTCTTTTGGTGTAGCAGAATTAAGGTTTAAGACATAGGTGTTATTCTTCCTCGGGGTTTTCAAGACAACCCATTCTTCAAGAATTTGAAATCCTGGTTTTAGAATGTAGCAATGAGTGTTAGTAAAGTGAGTTGAATATTTCTTGTCACATATCCGAGACACGCTAAGTAGATTGAAATTCAGTTGTTCACAGTAGTCCACTCTATGAAAGCTCAGCATCCCATTCATCACAAATCCTTCACCAGTGATTCTGCCACCTTCTGAATCTCCTCCAAATGCCACAGTAGTTCCTTGTATATGATTGAAGTCATGAACGAGGGAACGATTTCCAGTCATGTGTCGGGAGCATCCACTGTCCACATACCATAAGTTATTGGACCTGTACAGATGACCATGCAAGCACAAAAGAGCTAATTAGATACTAAACCCAAGCCATGATGGTCTTGGGCTTCCTGTTTCTATCCATAATAGTTACTTCATGGTACTTTCTTCTAAACTATGTCTTAGAGGGAGGTGTTATTGGAGATTTCTGATGATATCTCACATGTTTCGTCTCATTAAATTTTGTTGAAGAGTCAAAGGAATATTGAAACCTTTGGTCCCTGTTTCTTTTAAGAAATTTGACCCATTATTTTTACTATCAAACATTATCTTTGATTTATGAAGATTATGTGTTTGTTTGATGTTGTGATATTTTTTTATTTGAATTTTCCTCAACTCTTTTATGCTACCCATATCATTATCAGAACTATAAGTCCTGGATTGATTATTGTGAAAATGATTTCTTATTTTGGGTTTCATAGATGAAATAGGTGAGATGGGGTTGTTTTTAGGACTTCTCAACCCTTTATGTTTGAAGAAACAATCAGATGTATTGTGGTTGGTCATATCATGGACTAAACAATATTTGTTAAAATAGCAATTTTTGGTGGAATGATTGTTCATGTTACAGATTGAGCAGTATTAATTGAAATAACACTCATTTGTATTGTGATTGGACAATTCACACAAATCATAATACATGTTTTTGTCACTTGATGTTGATCTTGATGTTGAGGCCTCAGTAGATTTACTTGCTTTTAACTGAGTCTCAACCTTTGATGTTGGTGAGAAAGCAAGAACAACCTTTTTAGTAGTTTGTTTCACAACACTACTCGGTTTGATCTTTCTAGATTGTTTTTTCTTCCTTACCTATCTTCTTACATCCCTTTCTAATTGATTTACATGTTCTTTATTACAAATGTCAAAACCAACCCCTTGCTTTGGTTTTGAAGATTGAGTATCAAACTTGGTTTTTGTTTTTGAGACCAGTGAAATTTTTTTTTCTTCTTTTCTTTTAAAATTTCAGGAACAAATTTCACAAAATCCATTATTGCTTTGATGGGACTTCTTGGTTTAATGACATTCACTGTCTTGTCTAAATACTTTTTGATTTTTGTAGGATGACCTAACTTAATTTTCTCCTTATTTGTTTCAATATAAACACTTGGTTTATTTTAAGGATTAGTTATTTGAGTTACTATTGATTTAGGTTCAATAGTTTAAGGTTCAATTTTATCAGACAGTGTGACAAACTCAGGCATGACAATGTAATTGTCATTATATAATCCCAGTTATATCATTGTTCTCCTTCTGTGAATCAAGCATCTCTTGCAGTTTAGCTGAAGACAGTTGAAGCTTTTCAAGTTTCACTTCAGTAACTGATTGCTTAGCTTTGGATTGGGCTAAATTTTTCAGTTAACTGTTGTTTTTCAACTGCAAGAGTGTACTTTTCTCCATGCAGTTTTTCAATTTCTAAGATGAGAGATTTGATTTTTATTTCAAAGCATCTCATTTCTCTTTTAATAATCTCATATTTTACTTTTTCTTCTTTGATTTTAGATGAAAATTTTTGATTATGCTCACGGTAACCTTGTAGTTCAGCAATACATTTATCACTTCACAGATTAGATTTTACCTAATATGGCATTGGAGTTGGTCCATCATTGATGTGAGCCATGATAACATGATTTTGAAACTGAGTCCTTACTTCATTAGCATATAAGCTCCAATCACATATACCATCTTGTCTGATGACAAGAGCATTTGAGGTAGATTGGTTGCTTCCATGAGCTTGGTTGGTCGGTTGTGGCTGACTCAGATAGGGTTGTTGGTGTTGCTGTTGGTGTTGTTGTTGGTGTTGTTGTTGGTGTTGTTGTTGGTGTTATTGTTGGTGTTGTTTTTGGTGATGATGCTGTTGTTGATGATTGTTCGATTGATACCTTGAGCTTGGTTGTCAGAATGATTGGCCTGAGAATTCCTTTGGAAATTGTTGTTGTTTGTTCTTAGAGCATTACATTCTATTGAAAACTGGCCAGTCATACCACAATTAAAGCATTTGACTTTGGATTTGTCAAATCCAAGTTTTGTGTTTTCATTCAAGCTAGGCTTTCTCCTTTTTCTGAAAAACTTCTTGGCTCTCATTGGTATCATAGCCATTTGCCAATGCAGATTCATTTCTTCCACATCATTTGGATCCATTTCTTCTAGTTCTTATTGGATCAAGTGGGCAGAACTGAGTCTTCCTCCCAAATATGCTTCAAAGCTTGCAACAAAGGCATTGTAAGAAGCCTTTTACTCTTCAGCCTTTTAATCTTCAAACAGACCTGTAGGAGTGGTTGTAAACCCTCTTGGTTGAGATGATGTTGATGGCTTGTTTGTTAATGGAGCAACAATGAATCCGGTTATTTTCACTTGATCGTTTGATGAGAGAAAATCAACATCTTCAGTGATGAATGCATTTTCCATAAAGTGAGTGTCTGATGGAAATTTTTATGCTTTAATAACTCGAGTTCCACCAAGGTTCTTGCTCCTTTCATCAAGTTCTAGAGCTTTAATTTTGGCAATCATTATGTCCAAGGTGGTACTCTCTAGGTCAAGAGTATTTTTTAGCCTGGTAACATTTTGTTTCCAGCTTTCAGGAAGGTTGTGAAGCATTTTTTTGTTCAGCTCCTTGACTTTATATGTAACACCCATAATCTCTAAATCATTCACCAGCTGCACAAATCTATTCAATTTTTTAGAGATTTGCTCCCCCTTGGAGTGATGAAAGGTTTCATATTGATTAACAAGCTTGCCCTTGTTAATTTCAGCTACTTCACTACTGCCTTCACACATTATCAGCATTGCATCCCACATAGCTTTAGCCGGTCCATACTTCTCAAGCCTTTTTAACACAACCATTTTAAATGCTTAAGTCAGAATGGAATATGCTTTAAGATCAATTTTTATCTTCTTGTAGTCATCATCATCAAGAGTGAGATCCTCAATGGGTATTCTTGTGGTTTTGTACAGAGTAGCCTGGTCAGCAGAAAGTGTTACTGGAATGTTAGGCATATCATGTAAGGCCCCGTTCCCGGGACGCTTACAGCTGGTCGATCATCACACATAAAACATATAATTACACTCATATCTCATAAAAACATCGCATCAGAACGTTTAAAATAGAAATCTCATTTTATTATAAGATCTTTTGCAAAACAATACATCGTTATCCTGTTACAAATACATGTTGCATTACATCACAAAAGCATTATAAAAATGGATGCCATCCAAAAGAGTTGGGTAGCCACCCCGTGCCATCCTCAGCAATCATTACCTGCCAACTGAGTCACATAAAAGTCAGCGTTGCTAAGTGAGTTCTAGTTTTTTAATAAAACATACTTTTCTTTCATTAAAATGGTACTTTACTTTCATGTGATCATACATCATACGTACACATAGATAATATCATTATTATCTTCATCATTTATTCGTTAACTTTTGTTCATTCATCATGCGTCATTAACCTTCACATTCTTTCGTCATTACATCTTTCCTTTCCATCAAAACCATAAACTCTACCCTTAAGTTTCCTGGTACTGGGCCTAAGCCTATCATAGACCTTCTATCACGGTGCACAACACCTCTGGCCACGATACCTAAAGTAAAATTTAGGTGTACCATTGCCATGTGCAATATCCTCCTGCTTCCTGGTACTGGACCTAGGCCTATCATAGACCTTCTATCATGGTGCATAGCACCTCTGGCCACAGTACCCAAGGTATGCAGCAATGGTTCTATACAAATGGTCAATCACAAAGAAAGACCCCGATGTGCATCCTCCCGGGCTAGCGAACCCACACACCGTTGGGCTAACACCTTACAATGGCGTGTCCCAACAAACAAGGATTGCAAGACTTTCTTTACTTTCATCATTCATTAATGCATGCATTCGTCATGTTCCTCTTTTCATTATCTTCCACTTTACGTTACATTATACTTTCATTACATTCATTCACATTCAACGTAAAGCCAAGGGAAAATAATCATACATAATAAACGGAACATCATCATACACAGTCCTCATCATACAGGGCAACATATATACATAACGTATATCAAACGTAATCATACAACATCATACATCATCATGCCCAACATAACATCTATGACCTCAAAAGTCAGCTTAAACGAACTCCCAGGAATCTCCCACGTCAAAACTTACATCTGCACTTTCCCCCGAAAGTCAGTACACCAACTACGTTTTCCTCGGGTACACCAACCCTATTTAGGCGTATGGGCACCCTTCAGTCGGATGGCCTCCAGGTGGCAGATCATCATGCGAATGGACCAATGCGGATGAACACCTATGTGGATGAACACCCATGCGAATGGACCTTATGCGGATGGACACAATGCGGATGAGTCCCATGCGAATGGAACTAATGCGAATGAACACCTTGTGCGGATGAAACTAATGCGGATGAGCACTTATGTGAATGGGCCCTCAGTCGCATGACTCCCCATGCGACTGGCCCCGAATCATGCGAATAAACCTCAATCGCACCTCATTCGGCCGTATGGCCTCCATTCAGTCGCCTACCGCTAGCTGATGCAAAATGCAGTTCATCCCGAACCCAATCTACTATTTTCGACTTCCAAGCTCATCCAAACCCATTCTAAGCCTAAATCAACCATCCTAAACCTTATGAATGCATGTCACAACACCATTCAAGCACACACAAGCTCAAAAGCAAGACCCAAACGAATCATACACATACACATACATACACAAACGGGTTCACACCCAAAATACCCTAAAAATGATTTTCAGATGTGTTCCAGACCCAAAATCATTCAAAAATGTGTAAAAGAGGGGTCCTAGAACTCACACAAATAACACCGAGAAGTATAGCTTCAATTAGACCCGCTACACTTCGATTTTGTACGCTTGAATCCACCCGAACCAAGCTTTTCTCTCTTTTTCTCCTTTTTTCTTCTCCTCTCCTTTCTTTGGCTGAATTTTTGGTGGTGTGGGGGAGGGTGTGGGCTGCCCTCCCCTCTTATTCCCCATTCATCCAAACTTTCTCGCGTTTTGGCAAGTTTGGTTCCCCGACTTTGGACTTTATTTCTTTTTCTTCTTTCTTCGGCATCAAAGAAAAATCCGGGTGTTACATATCAAAATCTAATTGTCCGGATCTACACTTGTAATGTAATTCATGAACCTGATTTTCCATTGCTTAAACTTAGATTTTATGTTTAGGCATAGGAGGTTGAGGAGTATGACCAAGTTCAGAGAAATTATGTGAATCCATTTTTATTAAATTGTTTTTAACTTGTTTGAATAAAGATTAGATTGAGTGTTAAGTCCAACTAGTCCAAAGTATCCAAAACAGACTTATGTAATCAGATCTACTGAGTGTACACATAAATTTGTTAGAACTTCTTGTATAATTTTTTGATGTTTTTTATGTGTTTGTTGAGTATTTTTATGGTTGAGCAAATATTCACATATTCGTTCTTAAGGGTGAGTATGGATGAACAATGACTGTCAAAGTATTTCAGTAGATATTTAACTTATATACCGAATAGAGGTAGTCAAACACTCAACGAGCAACTCAATCACCAGATTAATTGAGTTCAACTCAGATCTAGGCAGATCTGAAGAAAACCGAGAGCCAAAGATATGATACCAATTAACTAGTTGTGAGAATGATATTCTCTATTGATTTGAATCAACAAGGGCTGAATATGATGATTGAGTCAATGATTGTAAGGCAGAATCAAACAATCATAGAACATTGAATGCAAAAAATACTTATAAATGATCTTTGTATTAATCAAGGTGAAAGATTGCTACAATGAATGCTAGGGTTTTTGCATTAAAACAGTAACAACACACCTTGTCAAAATATTCTGATTGTCTAATATCTATCAACAGTCACCTCACATACGAAGTTTTCTATTTAATTTACAGGCTGACACATATTTGTACAAAAAGACTAAACTACCCCTGACCTATACATTAAAGAACTAGTCTAAGTACAAAAGTCTTCATCAGCATTTCTTCTGTTAATCCGCATTGACTAAAGCGGATGTTGTGATCTTCATCAGCAGTTCTATTTCTTCATCAACATTTCTATTTCTTCTTCTGCATTGGTGTTTGGTCATCAGCATTAACAAATGCGGTTGAACATATAATTATGCACATTTGCTGCTGAACATCCACATTAGTAAATGCAGATGTACAAAGTATTTGTCAGTATTTGTTCGGCTATCCGCATTTATTAATGCGGAAGAATAAATACTTGTCAACATTTGTTCTATGGTCATCCACATATACAAACGTCGGTAACCGACACTTGTCTTCTATTGTTGATGCAGATTCTTCATCCGCATTGGTTCTTGGACTTAGGGAGTTTCCAGTAGAACAACCATCAACCTACCACTTGAATTGGCATGTATGATCCATTCAGGGTCTAACACATTCCTTATGAACCAGGAATCTCTCATATCCACGACCGATGTGAGATTTATGTAGGGTGTCACAATCACCCCCCTTTGGACTCATCGTCCTCGATGAGCCCGAGAAGTCACCATCCTCGATGAGGTATGTCCCATATACTGAAGGCACTTGAGTGGCTCTGATACCAATCTATAACACCCGGCCCCTCACTCCAACAATATTGTCCACTTTGCCCACGAGGAGTGCACGAATTGCTTTTGATTGCCCGGTGAAATTTCCTAGGGAGGTCACCCATCCCTGGATTGCTCCCACCTGAACACGCTTAACTATAGAGTTATCCTATCATCCACAGTGTATACGCTCAAAACATATTGGTGATATTAGAGGCAGAGCATTCCTTATGAACATGAATCTCTCTTGTCCATGGTTGATATGAGATTTATGTAGGGTGTCTCAAAAAACAATGATCAAATCCTTTATCGTGCTTGATCATCTTCTTTTTATATACATCAGGATATTTACCCAGCATCAACTATCTAAGAATAGATTAGGAGTCTTGTTGTACAAGTTCATTACAATCTGTGAAAACTAGTTCTCTAGTCGGTTTGGTTTGTTTGATTAGATGTATCTTGTAACCACTTGAAGATCTTTCTATTCTTGATTTTAGAATTCAATCCTAGCAAGTTTACAAATTTTATTTATTACATGGATTTAATTTAATTTCTACATTGTCACACCCCGCTAACTAGGCCGGCCATGACGGAATGATATCATCACAATGCAACATAAATAAATAAATAATTTCAAATATTCATAAGTTAAATTGTTTAAAGGGTCCAAATAATACATATGTATTTAATTGTTCATAGATAATAAGGTGGATAGGGTAGTGGCTAAGCCTCCAAGGATCCATCTAACGCGAGATTTATCCATTCAACACTTGGCAATTACACTTCACCTGAAATACAAACCCAAAATACGTCAACATAATATTGGTGAGCCCATGAGTTTAAGACATCTTACTGTTCATGATAGATTTAATATTCAATAAATTTGATAAAGACAACAACCATGATATAAATACAATGATGCATTACAGAATGTATCACAATCACACCTGACCCGAACTTTCCCACCCAAGTATTAAAATATCCTTCAACTCGTTACTACTAGGTTGTTAGGTTTAAATGTGCCCTAATAAGAATGGTTAAATGGCACTAATTTTTTACACAATGATTATTAAATCTCAATGGGGGGTTTCCCTGCATAAAGGGACTATTATGTGTGGGGATTCCCCAAATAGTACCATCCACAAATCACGCGGCTCCTAATGGAGTTAATCATTAACCTCTGTTCAGGGACAAGAGCATGTAGTATTGCACCATAATAATATAATAACTAACCAGTATGTATTTCACCCCAAAAGTTTTAAAGTGAAAAGGGGGTTCATGAGACTCACCTGTGGTTGATCACGTGGTCGTTTGTAAGGTTTGGATGCTACCGACCATGAGGGTTCCTATGTTTATTTAAATGAATTAGCAATGTAATTAAAGAATTAATTAAGCCCAACCCTTATGATATGTGTTTGCATACATGTGCTTGGTGGGTGTTATATTACACATGTGTCATCTTATTTTAGGTCCTTAGGTTTTAGTTAGTATTTTTAGTTTGCTTAACGTTAGGCCTTTATCTTATAAGTTTTGATTATTTTTGTTGTTATAGGTGCGGAAGAGTCCCAAAACCAAAAGTTTTCAATAGTTGGCATGATTGGTCCCCCACCTTTGCTAAATTTATGTTTTTGATCCTAAAGTTTGGAATATTTGCATTATAATTACTTATAATGGTTTTTATAGTTTTAGTAGATGTGTGTCTTAACGGTTTCAAAAGCTTGTTTTCAGTTTAAGTATTTTATGAAGTTACATTTAGTTACTTTCTTATTTGAGGTCGTTGGATGGCCCAAATGAAGGTTTTGCCTTATATATAAAATTTTTAAATAACAACTGGTCTCTGGATGGTTAATGGTATGACTCTAGGATTGATGAGTTACTTATCGTGTTCTTAAACGTGTATCGTATCGTGATTCGGGTATGTTGGTACATATGAGATTAATCTTTTGGTTTTATATTCATTTTTATTTAAAATTAATTATTTTCCACTGGATAGTCATTAATTTCAAATTATTAGGGGTCATTTATATATTTTATGATTATTCTAATTATTAAACCGGTAGTTATTTAATATAAATACTAAATTTTGTAAAACCTTATATAATATTCTAAAAATTGTATATATTTAGTTTTAACTTGTCTTAGCCTTTAATAAACTATTAGCTACAGGAATATTTGGCTAATGGACTTGTTGTGTCGGTTTTAGTGTTTAAACGTTATCGATTCGGGTTTTTAATGAGTTTTCGGGTTATGGTTGATTTTGCTCAACATTTTGTCATATGTGATTTTAATATACTTATAAGCATTCCTAAGTTCTAAAGTTTTCACTAATGATTCTCGTAAGCCCGTTTTTAACAATTTTCTTTATTTAATAGTGAGTATTCTTTGTATTTTTTTTTTACCAATGAAATAAATTTTAAAAATTATAAAATTTAAGTTCAACGATTTTGTAGATATAATAAGTCTACTGCAATTTTTATATAACCAAAGTTTAATAGCTTTACCATTTTGTTACATAGCTCGGTTTGTTTCGTTAAGTGTCCATTAAGTGTCGGTTAAGTCTTGGTTTTGAATTTACTAAGCATTTTAACTTGATTTCTCCCTTCTCATATATTCTATAACATAAATATCTCCTAAATAAACCCTTAATTTTAGTACTTAGGCCCCATTTCTAATTTCTTTTTTTCCTCAAAAATACTTGTTTTGCAATTTTGTACTATTTATAAAATGTAAAATACATAAATTTAATTTATGAAACTTTGTTTGTGACCTGATATGACCTCTTTAAACTTCCATAAATATTTTGACTAGAACTTTTGGACTCATATAATATATTTTCATGTATTTATGAAAAACCAGATTTTTGAGTGTGTTAAACTTACTAAATCCATACTTGAGGTCAAATAGAGTTTTAAAAGGTTTGAGTATATTTTACTTACTGAAAAGGGAGGTGTTGTAATGTGTCAGAAGAAGTTGGGGGTGTTGTGGGGTTAGTTCGGTCACTAACGTGACGAAATGCGATGTTTTACGCATTTTTGGGTAGTATCAAGTTACCTTGGTGCTTACGTGGTCAAGAGGTGTTCAAGGACTGGAGTGAAGACTTGAAATGAAAAAGAAAAGTTGTTTAAAAGAATATATTAGACCATGTCTACATATAGGAAGAAAGGAATGGTAGAACTTGATGGTGTACAAGTGTGTGAGGTTGATGGTGCTAGTGCTTTGATCGAATGGAGCTACCAAATCGCCTAAAAATTTATTGTTCTAGAGTGTAAAGGAGATGGATAATGATGAACTAGATGAGAGATATGCTAAGGAGAGTGTGTAGTGAGTTAAGATGAGAAAATGTTCAAGTGTGGGGGTGTGGGTGATGGTCTCGGCCGAAGTAGGGAGGGAAGGGGAAGATTGGGTTCCACAAGTCTTGGTTTTGGTGGGATTTGGGTTGGAAGTTGGGTCTTGGTCTAAATATGCAAGAAACTAAGGATTTGATTGTTGCATGTGTTGGGTGAATGAGGATTGGGTGGAGAAGTGGTGGATAAGATAAATCTTGTATTTTTATAAAAATATTAACAAGTTTTATAAATCATGAGTAGTGGTTTTATAGAGATTTACATAATTTAGTGGTCATGGATGATGGAGTTTTAATTTAACAAAAGGGTGAGTGTGTGTGCATTTATGTCATGTATATATACATATATATATATATATATGTTAGATCTAGGAACAATAGGTCTAGATCCTAAATGTAAGAAACATCTACCGATGAACATTTATGTTCTTCCGTAGATAAGATTCTTACATTCGAGGATCTTCTACGGAAGAACACTCCCGCACCACGACCTCCACCACGTGAAGCCTTTGACGATCTACCACCAGCCATCCTCTAACATGCTATATGATTCAAACACTGACATGGTCATTCAAGGTAATAGCTCAGTTTATGTAAAGTGTAGTAAGTCTCTAATTATTGTGGCCAGTTGTGATTAGTCACTTACTTTACTCCTCATAGCCCAACCATTTCTATCCTGACTATATGAGTATCTAAATCTACAAAAAGCACATAGATCAAATAACATGCGCTCATAATACCGGTTAACTTTAAGAAAATACCTGATGGCACGCAGCTACTTGGATTGGCATCCTTTCCCTTTGTCCCATTTTCGGTTTAGGCTTCTTTTAAAAATTTACCCGTTCACTTAAACTTTGGTCTTATACCAACTTGTGAGGCCCCATTCCCGGGACGCTTAAGATGGTCAATCATCGTGCATAAATCATATAATTTACATTAGCTTTACTAAAATATTGCAGTGGAATCATTTTAAACAAACATTTCATTTCTCATGAGTAATCGCTTTTGCAAAATAATACAAAATTCATTACAAAATCGCTTGTTCGCATTACAATGCAAAAACATTATCGAAACATAAAATGGATGTCATATAAAACAAGCCAAGTAGCCACCTCGTGCCATCCTCAGCAACATTTACCTGCCAACTGGAAACACATAAAAGTCAGTTTTGCTGAGTGAGTTCTATTTTTACAAAAACATTATATTACCTTTCATTTGTTAAAACATTTCTTACTATCGCACATGATCACACACCAAACGTGCATCAAGGTAATAATTATTATCTTTCATCATCTTTCGTTTCATACATTTCAAATGTTTCACATATTTTGTACTTATCGCATTTTTTGTACATACATAATCTTTTCACTCTATCTAGGTCCTATCGTATGCCTAAACCCACTCTTGTGCACAAAGCCATATCATCTAGGGTTAAGCGACAAGGACCCCATATCGCACATGTCGCACATATCGCATGTATGAAGTAGTCACTAAGACTGACTCCCCTGTGTGTGTGAACTCTTATGGGTTTAGCCAAAATCGCACGCTACATAACACACAATTAATACCATATCACATGTATTGGAGCAGTCACCAAGACTAACTCCTACTTTGTGTATGAACCCTTATGAGTTAGCCAAAATCACACGTTGTAAACACACAGTTGAGCTAACAACTCTCAATGAGTTGTGAACCTTATTTCATTTGCCTGCAAGACTTTTTCATTCATTCATTATGTTCCACTTTCATTATCTAAAATCTTTCACTTTGTTAAGATAATACTTTACGTTCATTATCATAATCACACCACGTAAAGTCACGTCATCATACGTAATAAGGAACATAAGGAAATACATCATACATAACATACATAATCATCATTCATTAGCATCATTGAAGATAAAGTATAGGTTGGACTCACCTTAGTTTAGATTATTTATTTTTGATTGTAATAGGTCTTTTGTTAGTTTCTTTTATTTGTATTTTGTTTATGTATTTTGGTAGTACAGCGAAACTGTGAGCGAAACTATAGTTTCGCTCACAGCTAGCTATTTAGTTTGCCTGACGAAACTTCTGTTTCGCCTGGCGAAATTATAGTTTCGGTAGTACAGTTTCGTTGACAGTGAAATTGTCTGCGAAACTATAAACTGCTATATATTGTTTTGTTTCTTCTCAATGTAGGTAAGCTTGCAAAAACCCTAATCGATTATCATTGTTGCAAGTTACCATTTCAAAGCAGTTAATACACATAATTATCCTTGTGCTTTATGTTATTGATTGTCATTGATCATTGTCTTATTATGAATGAGTTCTTATTGTGTTTAATCCTTATTTATTATTGTTGTTTATAATATTTGTTGGATGTTGAATGATTCTTAATATCATTTGCACTGTAATACGATCACATGGACCAACAATATGGTATTAGAGCCTTAGTGCTCATGATTTGTTGAGTTTCTTTGTGGTTTTTGTTCAATATCTTGTTTCAATCATTTTCAGTCCCTTATTGGATGTTTTTGATGTGGAAATTGATTGAGTTTACCTTGTTTTCGGTTGTGGAAGCCTTGCTAAACATCAGATATCAAATTCATTGAGTTTTTGATGATTTTAGACTGATTTTAGGTTGAAAAAGGGTTTTAGGATCGATCAGTGAAATTGTTGTTCTTTCAGGAAACTGTTAATCATCTTACAGTGAACCTATGGGTTATATTTCTATCGAAATCGTTCTCTAGTTGTTCTGCAAAACTAGTATTTTTGAACGAAAGTTCATCAGTGATTGTGAAGGGTTAACAAGCAAAACTACTACCGAAAGTTTTTTTGAACGAAAGTTCAAGCTTGTTTCGTGCGAACTTACCAGCGAAACTAAGCTTGTTGTGACAATTGGCTAGCGAAATTGCTGCCGAAATTGTCAGCGAAATTAGCTTCCACTGCGAAAGTATCATCGAAAGTAGTTTTTCTGCGAAATTGTTTGCGAAGTTACCTTTTTTTTTCTGCGAAAGTGTCAGCGAAATAATCACCTCTCTTGCCGAAACTACATTAATCTCTGCGAAACTACCATGTCTAAGTTAACATCACTCACACTTGCCGATCTTGAAAGTGTGGCTCCCAATAGGCCTCCGAGACTCATTAACGGAGACAATTTTGAAGATTGGAAGAGATGTCTCAAAGCCTTCTTCTTCTACACTAATCACAACCAATAGGAATCGATTATCTCTGGTCCTTACATACCAACGGTAACTGTTGGTGATGTTGTTTCTCAAAATAAGGACCCATCTTCCTTCATTGAAAAGGATCTGAAGTTGATCGACCGCGACCAAAAGGCTTTTGGTGCTTTAACTCTTTGTCTGGCACCAGAAATTTACAATCGTTTTGCAGAGCGTAAAAATGCTAAATCTCTTTACGATGCCCTATGTGAGTTTTATGATGGTAATGCAGATTTGGTAAAGGATAAGAGCATTCAGGCTGAGAAGGAATTCAATTCTTTTGTTGGATACAAGAACGAGAGTCTGGCATATCTCACAAATTGTTTCTTGACTGTTTCAAGCACCTTAAAGAAATATGATGAAAAACTCTCCAACAATGAACAAGTTAACAGGCTTCTAGATTCTTTCCCACCTCAGTGGAGTCTTCAGGTGAGGATGCTTAAACAAGAAAGAGGGTTCACAGACTACAAGCTGATGGATATTATCAATAAGCTGAAATCCTTTGAGTTGGACATGAAGAGACGGGAATTTAACCAGACTATGATGCCCACATCTGGGTTTTCACAAAATGCTGCTTTCTTATCATCCGCTGCAAGTTCTCAAATACAGAATTCAATTCAAGGAGGAATTAATACAAGTACTTTCTCAAGTGGAAACAATAGTGTTGGAAGAGATCTGGGTAATTCTAAGGCCAATGTTGAAACTTCAATCCCATTAGAAACAATGGCTCTTTTTGGAATGTTTGTTCAAAGCTATGAAGCACTTGTAGCTGGAGAGTTGAAAGGGAAGGGAATGACTATGGCAGACATGTATCAGGTGGATCTTGATGATCTTGAAGAAACTGATATTCAATGGCAGATGGCTATGTTTACCCTTAGAGCTTGAAGATTTATGGAAAGAACTGGATGAAAGAACTTCGGTGGTCAAACATCTAATTCAAAACTGGGATTTGATAAGTCCAAATTGAGATGCTTCAACTGTAAACAATTGGGACACTTCAAACGTGAATGTCCATCACCAATTGTCACTGATTCTAATAATTCAGGAGTTCCAAGATTAATAGCTGAGAAAGAGAAGGAAGATGTGAATCACAAAAAGGAGACTGCATTGATTTCTAACTTTGATTGAAGTGCTGAGGTTGAGGAAACAAGAACAGAGATAAATCATGCTTTGGTTGCTGAGCTTATTGAAAGGAATGAAAAGGAAGATGGTAAAGATGGACTTGACCTTTTCAAGTAATTCAAAAGGGAAGTTGTGTGATCTGTGAATGAGAAAGAAGAGAAATATGCTAGAATAGGGGAAGGTAAATCTGCAGATCTAAGGGAGGAAGGAAGTTCATGCGATGGGCAAAGAAAGAATTATGATGATAATTCCGCCACCGTTGAGGAAAAGAAGTCAAGTACTTCGGTGTGCCAATGTGAAAAAGCCTTAGCTGCTGAAAGGATGGTGATGTGACTTCCATATGAGGTAATTCAGGATATGTGCTCATCTGCTTGTAAAATTAGATTATTTGGGATTTATAAAGCTAATCGACTATTAATTGATAATGAAAAGGATTTAAAGAGAATCAACGATGAACTTAAAATCAATGAATCAAAATACTTTGTTAAATTAAATGAGGCTTTTAAAGAAAATGATCATTTAAAACGAACTGCTTCGGAAAGAAATGTTGAGATTAACACTTTGACTGAAAGAGTTGCCCTTGCTAAATTTGAAACAAGCAAACTTCAGTCAAAGTTAGACAAATGGACCATTTCAGGAATGAAACATGATGATCTATGTAAATCTCAACGGGGAGCTAGGATTAAAACAGGATTGGGTTATGAAAACGTAAAGGTCTATCCTCCGCCTAGTACATATTGTTATTCTCCTATGCCTGTTCCTCATCCTTCTAATGATTTAATCAAAACAGATACTGACAGTATGTCTGAAGGTTTAGAGGGTATTAACTCTAAGCACGTTCGTGAATACTACGACTATGGACCAACTAGTGGGCTTGGATGCACTAGTATTAGTACACCTGATTGTCAGCAGTCTGTTTTATATCACAAGTCTAGTTTAAATTCTGTTTTTGTTTATAGTTCTTGTGTATCAGACCCTGTTGTCTCATGTTCTCATGACAATTCAATTTCATCTTTTAATTCAGTACATTATGGTGATGTCTTTTGTTCTAGTGATGATTATGATGCAACTGATCTTTCTACAAAGTCAACCGAGAAAATTAAAATTAATTGTTTTGAAAATTCTTTTCTCATCCTATTCCATCTTTCACTCCATCAAATTGATGGGTTTGATGGACCAAAAACAAAGTTGTTAAACCATTTTAAACAAGAAAACACAGCGGATAAAAGCCCTAATAATATGATTCATAATCTGAAAAATTAAGGTTCTTTTCTTTGTTTTAACAAACCCAAGAGCAAAGGATCATACATATGTGTTTGAACAAGCTATCAACAAGATATAACAACCAAAATAGAACAAGGA
>BJCM01007764.1:0-35924 GCA_018326385.1 Flaveria bidentis
GTATGGTATTGATTATGAAGAGGTATTTGCCCCTGTGGCAAGGTTGGAGACTGTTAGGATGATCATGGCATTGGCTGCAACAAATGGGTGGAAGGTTCATCATCTTGATGTTAAAACAGCTTTTCTGAATGGGGAATTAAAGGAGGAGGTGTATGTGGTTCAACCAGAAGGGTTTGTGAAATCTGGTCAAGAAAAGAAGGTGTACAGGCTCATAAAAGCTCTGTATGGGCTGAACAGGCTCCAAGAGCCTGGAATGAGAAGCTTCATATTACTTTGTTGAAGTTTGGGTTTAAGAGGTGCCCTCAGGAACATGCTGTATACAGAAGGTGGTCTGATACAGGTTCACTGATAGTTGGGGTTTATGTTGATGATATTATTGTGACAGGGTCTACTTTGGAGGTAGTTGAGGAGTTTAAGTCAATGATGAAATCCCAGTTTGAGATGACAGATCTTGGACTGTTGAAGTATTATCTGGGAATAAAGGTGAGACAAGAAGGTGATGGGATTTTCTTATGTCAATCAGGTTATGCTAAGAAAATCTTGGAAGATCAGAAAATATGAGAGTGCAATGCAACAAAGACTCCTATGGATCCAGGTTTAAAGCTGGGTAAAGATGAAGAGTATGAGCATGTGAATGTTACAAAATACAAAAGGGTCATTGGTTGTTTAAGATACTTAACACAGACTAGGCCTGACTTGTGTTGTGCTATGGGAATCACAAGTAGGTTTATGGAATCTCCAAGAACATCTCATTGGCAGGCTGTGAAGCACATATTGAGGTACTTAAAGGGTGCTGTTGATAATGGGGTTTGGTACAAGCATGGTGGAGTTAGTGAGTTGGTTGGGTTTAGTGACAGCTCTCATGCTCCAACTAAAGCAGATGGAAAGAGTACTACAGGTATTGTGTTTTACTATTGTGAAGGACCTGTAAGTTGGGTAAGCCAGAAGCAAGAGACAGTGGCTTTATCCTCATGTGAAGCTGAATTTATGGCTGCCACTGCTGCAGCTCAGCAGGCAGTGTGGTTGAAAAACTTATTGGAAGAACTTACAGGGAAGAAGATGGGTCCTATATTTCTACATGTGGATAACAAATCAGCTGTTCAATTAATGAAAAATCCTGTTTTTCATGGAAGATCTAAACACATTGATGTCAGTTACCATTACATTCGTGGATGTGTAGAGAAAGGAATGGTGGTAGTGAGGCATATAAGTGGTGAGGAACAAAGGGCTGATATTCTAACCAAAGCTCTTCCGAGGTTAAAGTTTGTGAAAATGAAGAAGCTTTTGGGAGTTGGTGGATTCAAAGAATTAAGGGGGTGATTGTTAGATTGTAATTCTTTGTATTAGCTTGTATTTGTATGTTTAGTGTTAGATATGTTAAGTCTTGAAAGTAGAGAGACTTAATATGTAAATAGTTAGTTCTACTAACACTATAAATAGGTGATTAGTGTGTGTATTAGATGGATCACTTAATAATTCACTTAATAAATGTTCTTTGTACCTTGTTAGTTAATTCTGTTTCTCTCAGTCTTTTGGGATAACATACTCTCTATTATTTGATAGTGTTGTTCTGTCACATAATAGTAGTTTAAAAAGACATAAGGTTTTAGACGAATATATATCTAAAACACCAGCTATTGTATAATACGTTTTTTTATTAGAAATGATGAATTCGACTAATTTATACAGTAGCGAGTTGAGGTGGGTTATACTATAAATTGCCAAAATATAAAAGAACTAGAGCACACGCTAAATTAAGTATGTAAAACGAATGATGGGTTAAAATGAGTTTGGGTTATTCTAGGTTTCGGTTAAAACACGTTCACGTTTAAACAAATATGAGTTAAGATGGCAATTTTTAAAAGATGTCAATACGGGTTGGGTTATAACAGACTCGCATTGATATTAGTTGTTTTTAAAAAATAAAATGTATCAAAAATTGTTTTGCCAACTGTATATGTTTTTACGATTGCTACGTACGTGTGAGGAATAAAGATGGTGGCAACAACAATGGAGTGTTGGGTGTGGTAGCAGTGGTTAAGACGACATCAACGGAGGGAGATTGGATGATGGCAGAGATTGTGGTGGTGTTAATGACAACGACAATAGAGGTGTGGTGGAGGTAAAAGAGGTGTGGCAGTGGTGGGGGTGGAGACAACTATGGGAGAGGTGGTGATGATGGCATGACTGGTACATGATGACGAGACACAATGTTGGTGAGTGGTACTCGTCTTTTTGATAACCTATTTTAAGTGAGCAAGTTTTATAACAGTGACCTATAAACATGTTGTATGATTTGAGTAGACTCGGATAGGTGTATCGTATAATTTTAGCATACCCATATTAAAATGTTATATAAATTTAGTATATGTGAACAAACACATAAATTTAAATTTTCTCTTAAATTAACTTAGTTTTCTAATGCATGGATCATGATTGTTGGGTGTAGGTTAAATAAAGAGAAGGTCAACGAAACTCTTAAAAGTGTAAATAAATTTTAGAATAGTTTTAACTCTTTAATTTTAAAATGAGATTGGTATTTCATTAATAAGCTTTTTATCATAATCAAATAATTCAAAAAGAGTTATTAAAAAATGACGGGCTAAGTTGCCCAACAAGTTTATGGATAGTGACTAATAGTCATATAATTATATGGGTTTATTAACACTCGATTTTTATCATAGTCAAATTAGTATGAGTTTAAGTCTCATTAATAATGTTAATTTTATGTGAAATTGTGAGATGATGTGTAATATCGTTTATTTTTATCCAATTATGGTTAACAAGTTACTTTTAGAGAGAGAGAGAGACATGGAGAGAGAGCGTGTGTCTATGTGTGTGTGTTTAGACTTGGAATGACGTACTAAAGAGCATCTCACAAAAACTTGATAACTCGTAACCACTTTATGTAGTATCAACAAGGATATTAAGTATATAGCATGTAGAGATCTGTCACACCCTAACCTTAACAGCGAAATCGTCGAGATGTGAGCGTTAAGATTGTTCACAGTCACATAATGTTGTCATTTAATCAAAATATTATTATCATAAGTTTCAAATGTAAATTACAACCATAAGTCTCAAATAAAAAGACAAACATAACATAAGATGAATAATCCAAAATAATTTATTCAATTATCTAGGTCCAAATCCTAGATGTGAGCAACTTCAAAAGATAACTTCAAGCTTGAACATTTCTTGAAACATGTTAAAAATAAATGATCAACTTTGAAAGTTGATGAGTTTCCAAGGTTTAATATATATAAATATATCAAAAGGTTTACAAGTAGCAATTCATGTCAAAGGTTATGAGTTATGCAAGTTTATAGAACACATATAGCTACAATCAAACCTTGACCAAGATTAAGATTATAAGTTTATAACGATTAGCTAAGTGTATTTGGTTCTCATGATGAACAAGTCATACGTCATTAGGAGTCGGCAATACATCGGCTTTAGCACCAAATAGGCTTATCAAACCCATAGATCTATGACGTTGTCAGGCTAGCAATAGTTAATGAGTGTCAACATATAATGCATCTCATATAAAGCTCACAATAATACAAATAACCATGACAAAATATACATATGAATTGCAAATGTGTTACAGGTATAAAACGTTTACAAGTGTAAGTTTGATATGACTAACATGTTTCACCCCAAAAATGTGTGAAATAATATTAAAACGGGGCATGAAAACTCACATGATCAATACATATATAATTGATAATTAATAAGAAGAATAATCGTCGGTCCAACGTATTCCTTCATGAGGTACCTAAACACACACACACACACACACACACATATATATATACATACATACACACAAGGTTTAAGTCTAATGATACGTTTAACGATTTAACGAGAACTAGAGTTTCAAGAAGAATTTGGGGTTTTGATAAATAATACTTAAGAACAAAAACACTTTATTTTAATTTTAAAGAAAAGGATAATACCAATTAAATAGTTTGTCACATATAAATGAATTTATAATAATTAACAAAGCTTGAATATAAAGTGTAAACATCTTTTTATATTTATTTGTAAAAAAATTATGATTTTAAACAATAGCGTTTGAACTTTTAACAATTTTAGTGATTTACATCATTATTTAAAATCTATTTTCATAACAATAACCTAAATATAACCTTTGTTTTATAGAAATATCAAATTATTTAAAGAAAGAATTTTACACTATTAATTACGTGACTTAAAAAAATAAAGTTTACAAAAATAGATTTTAACAATTTTCAGTAATTTTCTATATTTTTTAGGAGTTGAAAAAGGCCTAAAAATGGAGTTCACGGGTTTGAACCCGGAACCTTAAGTATGGGATGTGGTGTGGAAATAGTAAACCAGAACCTTGGCTGAGTTATTGATTGAATTTTAAATCTTAAAAACAAGGTTAATTATATATCCCTAATTCTAAGAACCCTAGAACGATTGTGATCCAAATTGAACACCAAATCGATGTTATCAATCAAATTAAAGTTAGGGCTTTTGTTCCCCAAATGAAACTGAGTATATTGGTGTAAGAAGCTTACGTGATTGAGTTCAAGTTGGTGATCTTAGATTGTAGATAAAGTCGCGGCTATGTTGTGAGTGGATTCAGTTGCAATCGATGACAATAATCAAATTAATTGCACAGGAGACTTCCATGAGACCTGATGATTAAAAGCCCTCTAACAATTGAAGTTCAAAGTGTCAAAATGATGATGAACACTTTGGTTGCGGGTTGCGATGAAGATGATGATCAAATCCGAGATTTTTGTGTGTTTCAAGTTAAATTGGAAATGTTAATGGTTTAGGAGTAGTTAAACAATCGTTTATGTTCAATTAATAGATTATTATTAGGTTTAAATCATTGAACGATTAGATAATTGATTAAAGTTTCGGTTTCAAGTTTGATCACCTTCATAACCGAGTTAAAACCCAATTAAACCTTGCATTTAGGTTTGAAACTCTTCCCAGATTCGTTTGGTATCCTTTGCCATAGAATTAGTGGTCGTTTTGACCGGCCTTGGGTCTAAACGGAGTTCGGCCGGAGGTGACCGGAATTGGTCACCGGAATCACGAGAAGGAAAAGGAGTGGGGGGTTGGGTTGTCAATTAACATTTACACCTTGGTCCTTCAACTTTTAATTTGTTATTATTTTATATGAATAACTTTCTTTTTAAAGTTTATAAAAATGACAAAACACCACCTAAACTTAATTAACCTTAAGTTTTAATTATTTTACAACTTATTAGGTATTTAACTCTTATAAGTTATTATTTCTATTATTATTATTATTAATTATTGTTATTATTATTATCATTATTATTATTGTTATTATTATTTATTTAATTAAGTTAGAACCTTTTTAAATTAAATAAAGAATCAAGCATGAATAGCCCACAAAATTTCATAAATAGCATAAATAGTCCTTACAAGCACATAACAACGTTAACTTTTAATTTAACGAAAACACGAAAGGTTACAAGATCCCTCGTAAACTTTATATCATCGAAAGTTTAAATATCAAACTTAAAATTAATAGTAACAAAACATATGTTGTGTATTGTTAAACGAGTAGAGGTCTAGAGCGCTACTGGAGATTTGGATCTTCATCTAAATTGATTTAATGTATTATCTACTATGTCAAATGCACAGTCAACTATGATGTTAGTCAAAGTTATACTTCCGTTGTGAATTTAGATTACTATGTGTTCTGTATACCTGATGCGTAACGCTCCCTAGGGTGTGCTTTGGGAGGCAGGCGTAGCACAAACAGGCAAGTACCTACGTAGGACATAGTCACATGGACATCATGACTCATCGATGTTTCATTACTCAATATTGGTGTTACAATTTTTTTATATTTTAGAAAATCCTTTTTATGGCGATGAGTTGTAGTCATGCCCTTATCTAATCGACTGCTTCCCCTTTTAAGAATTGCACTGAGAAATCTACGGGGGTTTTGGCCACACATCCCATATGAACTACAATGTACAAGCCATCACATTCAATATCTTCCCCTTATTCTCGGTACTACACTCGTGAATCCTACTATTTCCCGGCAACTTGTTCAATGGGTGGGTGGTGGACCTTGTTTCATAGCTCATGAGAGGGCGCTCCCTGCTCCTAAAGATATAAAGATTTGTCATGGTTAACAAACCCACCCTAATTCTCACATTTAAAACTGATCGGGCAAACCCCTACCCCTTAATTATTCATGAATAGCAAGTGGAAAGAAAGAAAAGGGAAAGCGATTGTTGTGAGGTCAAAAAGAGACATACAATTGTAATTAAACAACGCGAGAAGGCCAATTATGACAAAGTTGATCCTAAAAACAAGTTGTTTTGGAGAAGGCATTCACAATCAGTGCATCAATAGCATTGGGCGGTGATTGAACTATGGTAGAATCAATCGCTAAAGTGGATCGTCGCAATTGTTCATGCACGCGGGCTACCATCGACAAAAGGCAAAGCTTTATGACCATCTATCTGCCAAACCATGAAGGAACTAATCTATTTGACATGTGTAGATAAACACTTCGAATGGATCATATTCAGATTATAATATTTAATGTGTATGTCAATTGAGGTTGATATTTTTAACACGAATAAAAACATGATAGTGCTTGGGTTGAACAATTCAACTTGTCAACTCACAACTTTTCAACCCAGCATGGTTTACGCCCATATTTAAGTTATATCAATCAAACTCTCATAACGAGCATTAACTGTAAAGAAAATCTACCCTTCACATCTTTTTATATTCTTATGTATTAATTGTTTAGTTATTCTCCATTAATCTAAACTATTTTAACACATCACAAAATATAATATATTTCAGGGGCGGAACTAGACATACGGGTATATAGTCAAGTGACCCCATTGATTTTTGAACCCGTAGTGTAACATATAACGCCGGATTTTTTGTTAAACTCATAGTTTTACAAAAAGTGAACGTTTAGTATTTTAAAGTTTGACAATGTGTCACAAAGATGTTGTTGGCTGAGTGGTAAATGTGCGCTTAAAGCTTGTGCAATTGAAGTTGGAGGCCGCGAGTTTGAAACATGTACCAACCTCTTTTCCTCTCTTTTTATTTAAGTAAAATTACCAAAATACCTTTACTCTAATAATACAAAATAAAACACTAGCCCCTATTTTTTCCTCCATACACTCTATCGACATATGCAGATTGCACACATCCAAGAGTTGGACGGATTGTCCCTATTTTGATATTATATTTTTGTTAATATTTTCAATGCAATTTAATTAAATTCAGAACCAAACCAAACCGACCGGACCAACCTGGAAATTTTTATATCATTTCGTTATTAAATGAATCAACGAGAAATATTGACCCAACTCGTAAAAAATCTTGGTTTCGCCACTATTATATTTGTTTTGATAAATAACCATGCACATCACTCAAAATATTTTTTCTATTGCGCAAAAGGTAAGCCAAAATCTTATAGCTTTATGATATAAAACATATACAAAATCCAAAAAATCCAAAATCCAAATATATATGAACCCTACCGCCTTATTTACCAGTTAACATGATACATTTTGTCTATAAATCACCCACTTTTAAATATAGAATAAACAAGGGTATATTATGTTTGGATTAATTTATTTAATACTATTACAAGGAAAAACAGTACTTGTATTGTTTAATAACAAAGGTATAAATTTCTCTCACTTTTCAAAATAAAACTAATGCATAATTATAAATTACGTTGTAATTTAAAATTGAAGTCCTTATTTATCAACTAAATATAATATAATTTTAATTTGCTTTTAAATCGCATTTATTACTTATATTTAAATATATATGATTTGTCATGTAATCAGTTTTAAGAAAAATGTGAATAATTTTGATGTTGATTCAAGTTATTCAATCATGTTTATAATAGATAAAGAAATCATGATTGTAATTAATTATTTAATATAATTTCATATTGAAACTTCAAAATATGAATCACTAAGATTTTTAGGAGCAACATTCTAGTTTCCTGTTATACGTGTTGCTATACATTTTGTTTTATTGAATAAATAAAAAAGATTATTAATAAAATAAAAACATAAAAGTTATATAATAGAAACTGAACTAGTCGTTAACTATCCATTAAATTCTACTGGCTAAGCCTAATAATCAAGATTATCCCCCTTTCTCCAGGACCTTCTCCCTTTTTCCCGTCAATGGCCCAACCCAGATTGACCCACCGGAATCGTATCACCATACGTGGATAATCATGCTAACCAACACACCAACAAGATAACCATTTTGATGTGTAAATTATGATGCTATCACCCCAAATCCCAATACATAAAACATATGTTAGTCTCCTACCATCCATGGTTTTGGAGCTCGATGATGGAGACATTAGACTTTTCAAACATTGTTTGGGACCATATCATGTAAAAAGACTTGTATAATTATACAAATAATATTCATGACAACCTCGCTATTCATCTCGGGTATATCAAATAATAATAAAATCACTTTTGACAACAAATATCGACATCCAGATAAAACAACATAGAAAACAAAAAACGAACACTTTCCTAATTTATACGACTTATGGAACTCATGATGTGTTTTCGATTTTAGTGTGAGATTTCGTAAGATGAATAACATTTGTCCCCTACATGAAACTCGGTAATCGGTATCATATCAAGTATCAACCATCAAGTATTCACAGGAGTGACATACAAGTCAAGGTCAATCAATACACAAACGCACACAACGACCTTTCTCTGTGTACTCAAACCGAATCATAATCATGATCTCACATTCTCCCACGACTCTCTAAACCCCAAACCTCCGATCTGCAGATTGTTCACCAATGGAGCTTCAATTTCACCCATCACCGCTCGATTTCAGATCCCCTATATGAGATGCATCCAAGCAGTTTCTCTGCACCTCCATTTGCTCTGATTCCACTTGCTTTGAATCACGGGAATTTGACCCCCGAGGGTTTCGAGATTTCTAGGTTTTTGTTCTTAGGTTCGCTTCTGTTATCTCCACGCGGAGCCACCGGCGGCGACGGCGATTCTGGTGGTATGGATTTTTCGAAAGTCGGTGAGAAGTTTCTTAGTTCAGTTCGTTCCGCTAGATCTCTCGGCTTTCTTCCTTCGACTTCCGATCGACCTGAGGTAATTGGAACTGACGGCTATTGTTTTAGTGAAATCGTATCGTGATACTCGAATTCACTTGTTTGATGATGTTAGTGAAGTGATTGTATGTTTTAAGGAATTAGCTCATTGTAACCGATCATGGTTTGTGGTGGATATTTGGGGATGTTTAACTAAAACGTATGCGTTTTGTGAGTGAACTAATTAGTTTAGACGCACTTCTTATATGCAACTCATGTAACTTGGATAAGGTGTGTGATGCTCCATCTATGGTATAATAATATTGTTTGTTATCTGGATAAGTAACTTGAAGTAAATGTTTAAGATAGTCATTAGGTTTTAGTTCTGTACTTGATATATTTATTTGGGCACATGTAGCTTATAACAAGAACTGTGTATATTTTGTTAGTGAAACTTGCTGAAGAGGTTTTAACAGCCTCTTCTTTAAATGGGGCTTCACAGAGGAAAATCTTACCAAGTGCTCGAAGGCAAGGGTTTATATATGTGTTTAAAATTGATTAGAAGTCGGAGTTGATGAGTATAACTTTCTCGTGATTATTCAAGCAAAGAATGTAGAATTTATTTGATTTATGTATTTTAATTAATCAAATTACAGGTTCCAGAGCGTGCTGCAGCTGCAGCAACTATAGCTCGTGCACTTGCTTCAATCCCTCCACATCAAAGGCATAATATCTCCTCCAGCTCTGAAGAGCTAAGTTCTATCTATGGAAGTGAGCCTTCTAAGCAAGTGCTGGAAGAACTTGAGGAAGAATTCTATGAAGAGGTTTGACATCTATGGGATTTGTAAATTTACATTTCTAAACTATGCTTTGCACATGCACTACCACGTTTTCAATGGAGTTTGATCCGTTGAGAATGATGCTAAGTTCTATGTGGAATTATTAAGTTGCTGAATTTTTTGCATAGGAGTTTGACCCTGTTCGACACACCTTAGAGAATCTTCCATCTGAACAAAGTGATCTAGCGTATTTTGAGGGGAAGGTAATATGACCCATTGTTCTTCATAGGATTGAGGGTTGGTTCAGATGCGAGTTCATTCTACGCTTTGCATGTTATCATCAATAGTTTTGATACATTCTTTACAGGCTGCTCTTAGATTATTACAACTGGATAAAGTTACAGAAAATTTGTCACGCCAAGTGATGGAACACCATGAAGTAATGGGTAAGATTAATGCTATAAGATTCTCAAATTTCTGCTGTCAGATATATAAGCAGCATCCCTGAGTTCGCTATGTTATAGTTTTTTTAATATGTGTTCATGCATGTGGTTCATACTGGTGTCTTAATTAAAGTAACACACATCACTAATATTCCTTAGCTTGTATATTCTTTTTCTTTGTTCTTGAGGTTGAATGTGTAGCTACAACAGTTGATTTTGTGATGAGACATTAATAGTTATTTTTGTTTAGTGAAAGGAATGGATTTGGTAGGCGAGTTGGAGAAAGACCTGAAGGTTGCAAATGTCATTTGCATGGTAAGCATGTGATGTTTGTCTTTTTCTGCTTATGCTTGGTTTTACTGAATTATAAACATAAAGGTAGCTAGATAGTCTAGCTATATAAATTAAAAATTATGATTAAGGCAGGCTTTTCTCTGCTGAGGATTCAGTAGTTCATTACACATGTTTTATTTTGCATAGAACGGACGAAGACACCTTGCATCTTCAAGGAACGAGGTATCAAGGGACCTTGTTGTTAACACAAGTTCTAAACGGAAACAAACTCTTCTGGTATTCCTCATTCTCTGAGACCTTTTAGGCTTTACAATATTACCTTTTTTGGGATCAATTACTATGCATGTGTTCTGGATGCATAAAGTAAGCCCATGAAGTGTGAGGAAATTAGTTTTAGATTTTGATTTGTTACTATCCGTTTAAGGTAGGCTTAGTAACTTAGTTTCCTGTGGGAAGGTCTATATCTGGGTAGAGATAATTTAAGATGATGTGAAATTATATATTAATTGCCTTTTTACCCATGGTGACTTGTTAAAGCTACTGCAGGACATAACTTACATCTCACAGAAATTGTAAAATTAATTTGCAGGACATTCTTCAAATTTTAGCAGCTCTTCGTCGTGCAAAGGACATGCAATTAGAACTTGAAGTACTTGTTAATGAAGAAAATTTTTTTAAGGTGGATTTTTTCCCCTAGAATTATTTCTTTGTTATTCAGTTTTTGAGCCTGTAGGTGTATGCTGGACTGAATGACTGATTGATTGTACAGGCATTCCAAGTCCTATCTGAATATCTTCAACTTCTGGATAGCTTATCAGACCTTTTGGCTGTACAGGAAATGAGTCGTGGTGTTGAAGTAAGAAATTTATTGATAAATGGCAGTATTCTTGTACTATACTCTTCAACTGTTCATTGTTACATTGTAGATTTGGCTAGGAAGAACTCTACAGAAGCTGGATTCACTTTTATTGGGAGTATGCCAAGATTTCAAAGAAACAAGCTTTTTGACTGTGAGTATGTTGACCTGTTGTTTAGTAGTTCTGTAATTTCTTTGTAACCACTTCAGTTTATGTTTGTACTTTTAATCTGTATGCTTTTTATGCTCTCTTAGTTTGTGAAACATGAAACTTGCTGCCACCCTTGCAGGTGGTAGATGCTTATGCATTGATAGGTGATGTACCTGGTCTTGCTGAAAAGATACAAAGATTCTTTATGCAGGAAGTTATATCTGAAACCCATGCAGTTCTTAAGAGCATTGTGCTAGAGGTATGTTTCTGTCAGTAATGTTTTATTTTATTTTTTAATTAAAATGAATCACAATGGATATCATAATTTAGTTGTAACTTGTAAGGCAGTCCCATATCGTTAATAGCTATAGTTATCTATCATTTTGTGGATTTTGAGTTTCTTTGAATAATTAAATGTATCAGGATCTGGAAGCAGCTGAAATTCAAAGTACCAGGTGCAGTTTTCTTGTATTCTCATTAACTGTGTGTCCTAAATAAAAGTACCTTTAGCTGTTAATAATTTGCCTTTATCTTATATCTCAGACTTACATACAGTGATCTTTGCACTCGAATACCTGAATCTGAGTTTAGAAAGTGTTTATTGGCAACCCTTTCTGTCCTCTTCAAGTTAATGTGCTCATATTACTCAATTATGAGTTTCCACTCGGAGTATAAGGTTTGATTCATTTTCCAGTTTCCATGATTCTTCTTTAATTTTATGTTCTCAATCCTATAACTGGTTATTCATTATCTTTTTCAGGTTTCAATGAGTCAATTATCACATGAGGTTCAGAAACAAGGTGCTGAAACAGGTTCTAACAATAATGTTCAGCAGGGCCATGAGAGTGAAATTGAAAGTTTTGTACCCGATGATCGACCTCTGCCAGAATCAAGGGATGATGGCACCGGAGCTTCAAGCAGTGGGTCCCCATGGTTTCAGCTGAGAAATGATGCCACGTTATTTGTTTCGCAGACGTTACAAAGAGGCCGCAAGAATCTTTGGCAACTTACAACAAGCCGCGTGTCAGTATTGCTCTCTTCTGCTGCAGTTTCTTCTACGAGCATTCATCAGTTTTTAAAAATATATGAAGATCTCAATATCTTTATCTTGGCTGGTGAGGCTTTTTGCGGGGCTGAAGCAGTTGACTTTAGACAGAAAGTCAAGTCTATATGTGAAAATTATTATATTGCTTTTCACAAACAAAATATGCACGTGAGTTGGCTTGTAGGGTGTTTTTTGGTCATACTAATAAACAATTAAATCAGATATCATTGTAGCCATTAATAAGGAATGAATAAGATCATATCATTTTGTAGGCTCTGAAAATGGTTATGGAAAAAGAGAGTTGGTTCATGATGCCACCGGAGACAATTCAGACAGTGAGTTTTGCAGGCCTTGTTGGTGATGGAGCTGCATTGATAAGTCAAACTGCTGGGTCGCACAAGTTATCTGACTCTTTAAAAACTAGCACTAAGCAAGGTGGATTCTCTAATTGGGTTAGAGATGGGAATCCATTTTCTGGAAAATATAATTCAAAGGAATGTGACAGTTCCCCAAATGAAAAAATTAATGGGCTGTCACATAACGGTGATGCAAATCGTACTAATAATGGTCATACTCATATATCGGATGATGAAAATGAAGATCTACTTGCTGACTTCATTGATGAAGATAGTCAACTACCAAGCCGTATTGTTAAGCCTAAACATTTAACAAACCACTCATTATCTTGGATTACTGAAGATATGACGGCTCACACTGGATCATCAATCTGTGTACTAAGGTGAACTCTTTCTCCGGAATTCTAAATAATAAGTGTCTTTGAGTTTACTGAACTGAATTTTTCTTATATGCAAATTAGGCTGATGGATAAATATGCAAGGCTAATGCAAAAATTAGAGATTATTAATGTTGAGTTTTTTAAGGTAAGCTCCAATAGAAGTAATCTTTTTCACTCTTTGCTGCTTCTGTCTTCATTATTTACTCGTTCCATCTTATATATTTGTTATTTTTTTGCATCTACAGGGAATACGCCAGTTGTTTGGAATTTTTTTCCATTTTGTGTTTGAAAGCTTTGGTCATCAGAACACCAATGCTAGTGGAAAAGCAAATAATGATGTTAATAGTTGTGAGTTCCTTTGACTCTCCTGTATTTGTGGGTCTCAATATTTATTTCATTCTTCATCTCTTCTTACTCACCAAGTTTGATGTATAATTTATTTTATTTGGCACTCAGATCGACTGAAAACAGCTTTAGCCAGAATATTGCAAGATTGCAATCAATGGATAAAGACCACATCATCTTCAGAACCTTACTCTTCACACACTCCTTTAAACATGACATTTTCTCATATGGAAATCACACCCACTAGTCCACCCAGTCATGTGCCCAGCACATCTTTTGGCCTTAAGGTAATTCACCACGTTTTTTTATTTAATGGATTTTCTGCAAGATTGCAATCAGTCTGTCTACTGATATAACCAAAATTACTTTAATGGTTGTGGTGATGCTGCAGGAAAGATGTGCAGGAGCTGATACCATCTCTCTTGTTGCTAGTATACTGTATAAATCTAAGGCTCATCTTCAATCCATACTTATGACAAATAATGCAGCAATTGTTGAAGAATTTTATTTGCATTTGGTACGCTTCTGTGTCTTTCTGTAATACATGATTTTTGTTTGCTCATTTTATGACAATAAATTTTTACACTGAATTTGTGCCTCCTAAAAAGCAGTGAAAACTAAGAGCAAAGTGGCAGTTATATTGTGATGTTCTCAAAACTGTAGAAATCAATCATCAAAACATTATTCCTGTGTAGTTGTTTAGTGAACTTATACGAATTACGAAAAACATAAAATTGATTTAAATACTATTTTTAACTTGTAACTCTATTCTTATATGTTTTGACAGGTGGATTCGGTGCCAGATCTCACAGAGCAAATACATAGAACAACTGCAAAGTTACTTCTTCATATTAGTGGGTAAAACATGATAAACACATCTTCCATTCTTTTTCTTTATGTTTTTTACTTGGTAGATCAACTTGAAGACGTTGTTGATTTTTCATGAGACAAACTTGATCATGTGCCCATCCAAAAGACAGATTACAAAAAACAGTTTATGTACTTCAGTTTTTTATATGCTATGCACCTAACTTAAACCTAATATCAGGTACGCTGATCGAATTGCTAATGCTAAATGGGAAGTTAAAGAGCTTGGAATGGAACATAACGGGTAACCATCTTTTTTTCACAAATAAATTTAGGCACATGGTGGTTATTTCCTGATTTCACCTGGTCAAAATTCTTATAAATCCTGTAATTTGGAAGTCAAAGTTGACAAAAACTATTTTTGGAAAGACTGATTTATCGTGGTTAATAGGTATGTTGACCTGTTATTGGGGGAATTTAAGCACTACAAAACAAGACTAGCTCATGGAGGTATACGGACCGAGGTATAACTGGCACCTAATCATCTCTCCTTCAAGTGTTTTGACAATTAGATAAATATCTAAAATATCCCTTTATGAGTGAAAGTTAAAACACGGCAGTAATTTGTTTACTAGTGTGCCTAGAAGGTAAGATTTTAAATTGAACTAACCTAATTGTAACATCTATTTTGGGACTAAGGGAATACATGAAAGCAACTAACTACTGTTTTTATAAAAGGGAAACAAAATCATTGTCTATATATTGTTGTACTACAGGTTCAAGATCTCTTAATAGAGTATGGACTTGAAAATATATCTGAAATTCTCGTCGAGGGACTCTCGAGAGTGAAACGGTGTTCTGATGAGGGTAGAGCCCTAATGTTGTTGGATCTTCAGGTTTTTTGTCAAACTATTATTTTATCAATTAAGCTTCTGCATATTCTTTTTCACATTCTACAAGATCATATTTTCTTTTAATAAATTTCAGGTTTTGATCAATGGCCTTCAGCATTTTGTCACCGTTAATGTTAGGCCAAAGTTACAAACTGTTGAAACTTTTATCAAGGTATAACAAAGCTCACATTTGAAATTTAACTTGTTACTTCATTTAATTAAATTTCATGATTTTTTTTTCCATTGCAGGCATATTACCTTCCAGAAACTGAATATGTACACTGGGCCCGCGCTCACCCGGTAGTTTATTCAGGCCCAAGATTATAACATCCTTAATCTTTGAGTTTTAATCCACTTAACCTTATTTAACCAAATAATTCTTAAAATGACTCTACAATTACAATGATGATGCAGGAATACACAAAGAGCCAAATGGTTGGGTTAATTAACCTTGTGGCTACAATGAAAGGCTGGAAAAGAAAAAACAGATTGGAAGTATTGGAAAAGATAGAAGCCCATTAGCCCAGTCGTGTAATTAGGTTTTCGGTGGCCCATTATATGATCTGTCTGTAAATTGAAGCCCATATCAAAGGTGGTATTGTGGTAATATGATAATAGCTTCCCTGTTGTGGCCTTGTGGGCTTGCTGAATGGTGCTTTTATAATGTTCATATGTGCAATTGTGCAAAATGCCAAATTATACATTCTAATACATTGATTTACTTATTATATCTCGAATGGAAATAATTGATGTAATAAAACTATTTTTCTTGAGTGAGTATACTTTTTATGTTTGAATGTTGTACACATTTCAGCTGTGGCGGCAATAAGATTGTATGTACGTATGATTCTATGAATATCACTTAACATTTATTAATCTTTTGTAACGGTACAAACGGGAAAAACCTTTATGCTGACGTGGCAAATGTTTCTTTTTTCTCGCTTTTCTTGTGGTTGTTAGACAATTGGCATAACATTTTCTTCTTTCCCCTCAGTTTATATTTTGCAAGGTCTCGTAATAATATTTCCTGTTTGGCAATGACAACAAATGAGTGCAGGTGGTAGGGGCGGAGCTTGAACCAAAGCTCAGGGGGGCGGAGGCGAAATGTAACTATTTTAGAGGGGCCGGAATTTGTATTTATTAAAAAAATTCCACTACCGGACCGAAAATTTACACTATCAAGCCGGAAATTTACACTACTAAAAAAAGGGGGGGCGGGGGCCCTGCCAGGCCCCCACGAAGCTTCGCCCTTGGCAGGTGGTGCCCAGTAAGAAATCACCGGGTTTTGGGGATTTGGATGTCACCGTTCCGGAGGATGTTATTCCCACCCATGGCCGGATTTCTCGAGCCATCTCTAAGGCATGATATTGTGTTACCTAATTATTAAAAAAAGAATTCTTACAGAATATATAAAGGAATTAGTTAACATGAAATGGTTATAAATTTACAATTTTTTTCTTAAACTTATATCTTATATTGTTACAACTTAGCCTGAAAGAAATACATTTAAGATAGTAAAAAACAAGGACATGTGATATATACACCAAGAGAATGAGTTTTTAATATTATTGTGAATGTGTTCTCTATATTATTAGGAATGATTGCGAGTAGTTGTGAGTGGAGTAGGGATAAAATGTTAATGTTTATCTGTATATTTAGGGTGACATTGTTCATCCTTCTAAAAATATTAAAGTGATTGTAAATAGAGGAGAAAGATAAATAATGATAAAGATATAAAAATTATTATTTAATTAAAAAAACAAGAGAAAAGTAATGATTTTTTAGTATAGTTATAAGAACGAGGATGAAAAACTTGATGTGAATGCTCTAACCCAAACAAATGCTTCATCTCCAAACTTCTTCATCATCTAACCTTTTCACTCATAATCACTCACAAACATACTTCATAATATATGATAACTACTTACATATATACGAAAAACAACATATGAATGCTCTTATAATATAATACACACACTAATACACTACTATTAAAATAAAAAAAACTACTGTGTGACTGCTTTTAGACTAAAAAATAAAGATCTAATCACATATCTTGATTATCGGAGGAATGGCTAGATAACCATTCATGAGGCACCCAGTCTTCATCTTCTTCCCTTAACCAACATTCATACACCTTATCTTTCCAAATATACTCGATTGAACGATAAATTACAGTCATTAACAGTTGCATCAGGTGATTGTATGATCTTCCCAAAATGATATTCAATTGTAGAAAAAGTTATATTATCCCATAAATGTGAAGGTACACCGTAGATTTTAACCCATGCAATTCGGGAGTATTTTATATCAATAGGCTTAAGAAGCATCTCCCCTCGGTTATATCCGACCCCCAGACAACTTTTATTTCTGGTCGAAGCATTCTTGATAATATGACATTCACTTGGATCAGAATTCAAAAGAGGAGGATTTTTTGGTGCAAAATATTAAGACAAAAGTGGATTCTTGAAACAATATGAGGCTGAAAACTATACATGAGTGGAACAATTGGGTTCCCAAAAAGGTTAACATGCTATTCTGGATAGCAGGGTTGATGGGGTTACCCTTACGTAAGCGAAACATTGCACTTTCAACAATTTTGTGCCCAGTTTGCAATGAGGTTCCTGAAAGTATTGATCATATTTTATTCACGTGTTCCTTTGCAAATCAAATTTGGACCATCATTCAATCTTGGTGTAAAGTGCCCCCGTTGTTCATTTTTTCTCCTTTTGACTTATGGCAGCTTCATGTTTCTTGAAATAAAGTTGTTAGAAAATTAATTCATGCCATTTTTCTTGTGGTGGCTTGGAGCATTTGGAGAGCAAGAAATGGTAAGGTTTATAATGAAATTGAGGCTTCTATTAATGGAGTTATGGAGGAGATCAAGGTCTTATCGTTTCTTTAGATAAAAAATAGAGTTAAAGGCTTTGATCAAGACTGGATTCAATGGCTAAGTTTTTGTTCTAGTTTTATGTTTTTTTGGCGTTGTATGTAATTAATTCGCTTGGTGTTTGTATTTTGGGTTTTCTAGCTTCTTGCTAGTATTAATACATGTTGCTGTAAAAATAAAAAATATCTTGATTGAGAGCGTGACCGGACCTAAGTTAACTGACAATGACAGTGGCAAGTGGTAGTCAAACTGCTCGTGCATCACTCCTCCATTTTTCTTAAAATTTCCAACTACCAACCCCTAGAGAATGATGCCTCATTAATATTTTTCTTCCCTTAACACGTAACCTTTTTCAATTTTTATAGACAAAATCTTTGCAAGTTTTAAGATGGAGTGTCAAGTGTGTTTGGTTGCAATTTCTTTTTCCACTTTTCAATAACTTTTTAGATTGTCGGTATTTAGAAAACCATCTATAATTTTGAAAATTATGTACATGAGAGAGAATTAATAATATATATATATATAACCTATAATAAAACATTATTTTCTTAAAATATGTGTCATCATTTTAGCATATCAAATTACACGTGTCATTATTCTAGCATATAAAAAAAATTATTTTCTCACATCTCTCTAATAATATATACGAAAATTATAAAAACAATCAATTTGACTTTCCTTTTTAACTAAAATATGTTAAAACAAATATATTTATATTTGTTTTTCTTGTTTCTCTCATATTAAATAATGATTATTGTAAATAAGTAAACTAAACTATTAAACATCTAAAATATAAATATAGTTATTTTAATAAATTACTAATACATATTAAATATAGAGTAATAATTTCTAATTTATTATTTCTTATAACATTTAAATATTCATTATATATTTTTATTCATCAATGGATAATAACATATAAAAAATAAAATATTCATAAAACTAATGATTTTAGTATTTTTATTTATTCAACTCATGTAATACATGGGCTAATATATATATGTATAGCACAATTAAGAGTAGTAGTGGTGATAAAAGATTAATTTTTCTTAAGCACTTAGACTATCCTGCAATCATGATTCTTTACTTTTCGGTCGCACGACATGAAGAGGTTAAAGACTTAACTGGTTTCAATCGCATAAGGCCTTGAATACAGACTGTAGTTTCTGTTAGAGAGGGAGGAGAAAAAGAACGGAGAGTTGAAGTCTAAGGGTTTTCTGGGTTCATGGGGCTGGTCTCTAACATTGCTAATTTGGGTCTTCAAAACCAAATATTTGATTTTAAAATTTCAATGTGTATCTAAAATTTTGCATATGGATTTAGAATTTAGGCGGATATTTGATATTCTAAAAAGTTATGATAATTATTATTAGATTTATAGATGTTTGCCTTTATGATATTAAAAAATTAAAATAAGTATTATGTTTGTAAAAGAGGGGGAAGAAACCTAATATAATATTTGATTCATATTTGTCTTTTTAAATATATAACAACGAGTATTCTACATATTCCATTTAAAGATTTGAGTATTCGAATAATATTATAATAATATAAATCAAACATGGCTTAATTTGTGAATTTGCATCCATTTTCAAAATGAACTTATCAACCAAACACTTCTAGTGAGATCATTCACAACTCGTTTCTTAAATTAATATAAGTGTAGTTCTTATATTATATGATATGATTATAAGTGGTTGTGAGTAAAGAATATGAGAAATTTACTGTTCAATCTGTATTTTTATGAATTATTGATCAAAACCCTATAATGTTTTTAATATATTTTAAGTAGTTGTGAGTGAAGGAGAAAGAAAAAATAATAATAAAATAGAAAACGAGAAAGAAAATAATAATTTATAGTATAATTATATGAATAAAAGTAAAAAATAATTTGTGAATGCTCTGAGGAGAAAAAACATTATTTCATACCATACCCATAAAACTAAAACCATCTGACTACTTTAAACTGGCTTGTAATATTTAATTGATTGTTTCTTCATTTGTTTGATTTAAGTTTCTACTTTTCTAACTAGAGTGAAGTTATAATTTGCTACATGTACTATGAAAAAAATAAACAAATAATTAGGATGCATTTAACATAAAAGATCCTATTAACCAATTTATCATATCTATGTATATTAAAGCATATTTTAAACGACAAACACTCAGTGATATATGTTGTATCATTGTCTCAATTGAACTTTCACTACTTAGTTGAAAAATACTTTAATTAAACATTCAAGAAAAAAAAATTCAAAAATACGCATGAATTCCAATTTGTATCAATTATATGATTTTTTTCAAATGGGAATACATCTATGCTCTATTACTCCTAAAAACACTCTCTTATTAACCCTAGTCGTTATTCGTTTTCTTCTCCTCCTCATCGTCTATCTGGCTGGGGACCGAGTTATGTTGCCCACCATATGCAATGTAACACATGGTTGATCCACCGGCACCTAAAAATGACAATACCTCGTAAGATTTGAAAAACAGAAGTTTAAAGACACACTCTTACATAATTTAAGTGAATGACTCATAAATTTTTACAAACATGTTCTTGCAATGTTTTAGGGTTCTAGTTTTGTAAAATATAAACTTAAGCATGTGAAACTTTGAGTGGAAAATAATGTTTTTAGACTTTTACAAAACTTCTTAGAGCTTAACATAAATACAATTTTTTTAGAATAACCACTAACTCTCGATCTACCCACGCCAAGATCTAAACCTGGTATTTTTTAAAGAGTTTTTGACTTTTATCATTGAGCTACCAATCTAAGTAACAGTAAACTCTATGATAATGTGTGTCGAATTATAATACTTACAAAATGACCGGCTTTAAGGATCCAATAAAAATGGAAATTTTTGTAGGACTTTCTGAACGCTTTTGTTTCCATGTCATCTCCGCAATACATAGGAATTCTATCCATGTCCAAAAATGTCTTCAGCCCTTTCCACCTTTGTCAAAGATAAAAACACAGATAACATAATATATAAGGGCAATATGGTAATTTAACATTTAGTTAAATTTATATCTTTAAAGTTCCTAAAACAAATATATTCTTTTCCTATCTCATTTCCATTCTCATTCGTAGATATAACTTCATGTACATATTTTAAACTTATGAATCATTTTTGTTTGATTATTTGATTTTTTTTCACGTGGTTCAATCATAATTGAAAATTTGTACATATCCCTTTATTATTATTATTATTATTTTAGTCTTCTTCAACAATTTTTGATAATTTAGTATCCTTCATGCTATGTAAAAAAGAGAAAAAGAGAAGTGAATTTACTTGAGCTTATGAACCCATGCTTCAACTCCCTTTGTTGCACATATTAGATCAGTCTACAAAACCAACCAATCAACCAGAATTTAAAATCACAACTACAATGCCTTTATTTTATACAAGTGTACCAAAAATAGTAGTTATGTATTCATGGTTTCATTTCAACCAATTATGACTTATATATACTATTCTTAAATATCTAAACTATTATAATGAAAGCATCTTACTTGACCATTATATACTGTCACATGAACTCCAGCATTCAACAGTTTATCAACCTATAAATGAAAATTAAAAATGTTGTTGATGAGAACCAAATCACAAATTAATAAAATTGTCATCGATTCATAAACACTCACCTCGTCAATCCTCGCTCTCATAAAATCGCCTGATAAGTACTCGAAAACAAGATCTCCCTGCTCTGCCCAGCTGCAAAAAGCAAATTTGAATTATTATTTTTTTGTTAAGAAAGAAACAGAAAAGAGGGTCGAAGACTTACTCAACATGTTTTGGAATCTTTAATTTCTTTTTAATTGCACCATTCATTAAAGGCTTTAAATCGTCGATTAAACCTGGTAACACCCTCAAAGAATCAAGATTTCTTGAGTATCTATTAGTCCTAATGTTTCTTGATAGCTCGCTTGTAGTCAATGATTCTTTATCACTCCCGGAGTCCCGCATAAAGTTGTATAAATCCTATGATCAAACAAAACTATTTAGTTTTTATAAAATTAGATTAGAAGAAAAAAGAAAAAAAACATGAAAAGCATACCACATAGTTACTGCTGTTCATGATCACTTGTTCAAGCTCACCCCAAGACTTAGTTGCCTCTTTCATCTGCCCATTTGCCATTTGTTCCTTTATTGTTTCAACTATACTGTTCCCTGAAATGGGTTTATCAGAACAAAGGAAAACTAGTCCAATAATAACGAGCTTAAAAACTCACACAACAACATAATTCACACAGTTGATGAACCATAAATCAACCTTTCTGATGTCTTTAGACCATTGTAGTCTATCCTTGAAAGATCTTTGAGCAGAGGAGCCCATGAAGCCTATCAATTTCACTTCCAAAACTTCAATTTCAAGAAATGTGTAAATAAAGACATCTTTAAAACAAAAAAGATACTTTACTCACCACAAAATCTATAGGTGACATCCAACTATTTCCCAATGCAATTCCTACATATCCACATAAGAAAGTTTCAAAATTTATAAAACATTCTGAAGTTCTAATGCCACATTTTATATTTCATGATTTTCAGAAAAATTAATACCTCCAAGTTTAAGCTTTAATTTCCCAGCCTTAATTGCTCTGAGAGCTGATAATCCAAGAGTGACAGCATATTTTCCACCATAAGATTCTGCCACTATATAAAGAGGGCTTTTTTGTAGGGTTTTATTTCTGTTGAATAGTTTCATTAACAATGTAGTTAAATCCTTAGCAGCTTCATCATCAGTTGTCACCAATAACTCTTTATCCTCCACAAAACTGTATCCAGTTCCAACTGGATTATCCTAAATTCCCATAATATTGTTAGATAACTAAGAGGTAATTCACTCAAAAGTTATAATATATTATATCCACTTTATAAATCTTGTACATTTACTACAAATTTCATACCACAAATAAGAGATCTGCCTTTCTGAGCCATGTTGAGTTTCTTGGATTCAAGTTAGTATCCAATGGCCCCACCTCTAGAAAGTTTCCAATTCCAACCCCTGAACCACCCTGCATTTCATTGAGCACAAAAATAATATACAATATAACATTGGGAAAAAAACACCTTTAACCTTTTTGTATGTAGTACAAACATAAGTTCTATAATATTACATGAAACACTAAAACCACAAGCACTTACTGGTCCACCTTGTAACCAAAGTATAATTGGCCATGGCTTTTTGGGATCATCAATTCTGTAAGGACTCTTGTAGTGCCACCAGAACATATGCGCCTCTGTTCTCAAAATTCAAGTTCAATCACAAAAACTAGAAAAAAAGTTATGCTAAACATATACCCAATTCTTTTTACTTGTTACACCCATTTTTAAACTCGTCACATCAGTAATATTCACGTTAGAAAAACAAAATGTTTTTGATAGGAGTACAATGACAATTTAGAACCCATTAAAAATCCAATCTTGAAAATGTGCAGTCTTTTGTTTCTTGATTAAGAAATGAGCACATCCCCATTGCAAACAGAAGTAAACTTGAAATTTTTTAGAAAAATGAAAAAAAGATTGTTGAATCTTACTGGGTCTGACTTCAACATAACCCCAATGCTCTAATCCATCTTGGGTGCAAGTAGCCATGGCTAATCCGCCATGAAAATGTGGAAGAACAGTGCATATTACAGAAGTAATAAGGTGTAAAATAGCAAAATTGGGGTTTATCATTTTGCTTGAAGGGAAGATATAATTGAGAAAATGACAGTAGTTTGAGAGTATAATCGAAGGTATTTACTATTTATATGCAGGGAAAAGAGAATTATTGAAGGAGAATGGGCGGGGTTTTCTAGGGTTTACCACTGATTCGCAATAAAATGTGGGATCATTCTTGACCTGCTGACAACAAGTTAATTTATTAACTCTAGCTCTTTTTATTGTAATAATGAAATTCAAGAAATAATATTATAGTAGAAAACATTGCTTTACAGGTATATCTTACTTGTAATTTACGAGTGTATTTCATATATTATATTGATTGATTGTTAGTGAAAAAATAAAATTTTACTTTTCATTTATATATTTAGTAAGAGAATGTGTATCCTTGTTAAAAAAAATTTATATTTTTTTGAAAGTGATTGAAATGTAGAAGTGAAAAGAAAAATAATAGTAAATGTATAAAAATATTATTTAATTAGAGAACATAAAGATTTTTTTAATATAGTTATAAGTATAAGGATAAGACACATTACGAATTTTTTTTAAGTCAGAACTACAATTATTTTTAGAATGTAAATAAATATAAACCTATTTTTAAACATTCTAAAGTCAAAAAGTTTAACTCAATAGTAATAGACAAAAAAAAAACGAAAAATTTGTTGTTTTTATCTATTTATTCTAACCGGTTTATAAGTTTAAAGTTTTAACAAGTCATTGTCACATGCCAATAATTAGTCACATGGCAAGAATTAGTCACATGCCACATCGAGAAAAACATGATTTGAGAACTAGATGCATGTGATATGGGGTGAACGAGTCACAAGTAAACCATTGTTCTTGTCAGGATTGATTTTTTTATTTTAAGTGTAAAATTTAACAATTGGTTTAATATTAGTTATGTTAGTTGTTTCGGTCCTTTATTTTTTACAAATACAACTGTAACATAACTATAAAACTCACTTGTTGAAATTAACCACAACCGGCATCTCTCAATCTATTAGGTTATCTCATTCTATTTTTTTAAGTTATTGATTATAATTCGGTTTTGTGTTCATCCTTAAATTTAATCTTGGATTTGATAACAAATATGGTTCTTGTTTAAATCTCAAATACTTTTAAAATATATTTGTTTGTCACTTTGTCATAACAAGTAGTAAATGATGAAGCTGAAATGATTAATAGTGACAATTATGCAATGACACTATTAATTCATTTTCGTTGTCAAGAGCATTTTCACTCTTACAATCATCACATATTTATACTTGAATTACATCAATTTTGCTCCCGATAATGATATTATGAGTGAAACTAGAAAACATACATTCTTTGTGAGCAAACCCGAGTGGACATAAATTGTAAATTTAAGATGATGGTTATGCGAGTGGGATTCCCTTAACAACAAACATGCCACTTTTAAGTATCACTGCTTAAGTTTAGATTGATACTAATTACCAAATAAAACCATTACTTAACAATTGCCTAATATTGTATTTCCATGTGATTAGTAGTTTTCAATTAATAACCAGAATGAATAAACAATTCAACACTTTATAGCTGTCCATCATCTAATGCTATCATGCTCACAACCAATAATTAACCAAGTAAACAATCAAACAAAAAGCAAATCAAGGCTACACAATAAGAAACAAGATCCAAATCATCCAAATGGCACAACCTTCCAAATTTTGTTCTATATAATCTATAGTATCTAATAAACAAATATTTTTTGCCACTTATCATTTTTTTAATATATTTTTTTGTCACTTGTTAAATCTCTATATATTCATATTGATTTCTTCTCCTAAAGGTATTATAGTAATTTAAATACTAATACAAGTTTATCTCTCTTATTAAAAACTAATTTTATTAATTGCTATATTTCTCTCTCTTATTTATAATTTTTAAAATCAAACTATATTTTTTAAAAATATATTTTATTAAGGAAGTTAAAAATCACATCTTTTAATTAAAATCTAAATAATAATAAAAATCTATATAATATAATTTTAAGAAAAAAGTTTTAAATTGTTTTGTTTCTAAAAAAATATAAAGGTGAATTTTAAAGAAAAGCCTTATTAGAACGATCAAAATAATTACAAATCAGAGTTTAAAAAAAAACAAGATTTTGATAAAAGGTTACATTTTTAATAAAATTAAAAATGAAATTATTTAGATAAGAGAGTTAAAACAGTATATTTTTTTATTTCTTGAACTATTACGTATATATAACTTTAATTATATTTAATATTAAAATATTATAATCTAATTATTCATTTTATTGCTAACTATAATCCATTTAATAAATGAGTTTTTAGCCTATATATCTATCTATAAAAAAACTCAAATAAACATGAAGCAATTGTAAGGCTTATCATACTAATTTTCTCATTTCTCTATATTAATAATAATATTATTGAGTACTAATAATTTTACTCATACCAATATCAAATTACAAATATATAAATTAATATATAAAAAACCTATTTGTTACTAAACACACTTTAAAAATAATTTTTTTATAAAATACATAATAAACGAACTTTTTCTTTAAAAATCATTTTTTTAAAATAAAAGTATTTAAGAATCATAATTTTTTATTAAACAAAGTTTAAGAAAAATACATATTATTTATTTACTTAAAGTAGTTATCTATAAGTAACTATAATCATAATTTATCTTCAAGCATGATTTTATATGCATAAATTTTGATTGTTAATTATTTAATATTTTATTTATCTAGTAAAGAATATAATAGCATATCGACGGCTAAACAGATAAAAAAACATGGTATTTTTTTTATGAGAAAAAGTAACTGATTATGTATCCTTTTAACAGAAATAATAAACCATAACATCATGTAAAAAGAATAATATTAACCGTTTGAAAAGGAGATAATATTGTCATGTAAAAAACTTTTATTTGTTTCTGTTGGGCCACTAATTAAGCTCTTGGGCCTAAGAGATACATTGAGCCCAGTTTCTGCTGGCTGGAAATTCTCGACAGTGGGTTAAACAGATCACAGATGTTAGTGGTAATGCGACACATTGGAAAATATGGAAATACTATCGAGTGTTGCCGTAAGATGATGGTGTAAATATAAGAGTAGATTAATGTGTATCGGTTTGTATATGTTTGTTTTTCAAAAGAAAATTTTTGAATTGTTAACACATCTTTAAAAAGGGGCTTAGATGAAGTTTGACTCTAGGGCCGAATGGTTTGGTATTTAATGGTTTCGATTGTTTGTTTCGCGAGTAAATGTCTAAATAGTTCAGACATTTGTTGAATGATTAAGCATTATATTACTGTTGAATGATTAAACATTATACTAATGTTGAATAGTTAAACATTATACTAATGTTGAATAGTTAAACATTATACTAATGTTGAATAGTTAAAAGGTCTATTACTAAATGGTTAAAATCTCTTATCTGAATTAATCAAACATGTGTATTTTAATAATTAATCGATATATTAACTCTTGTTCGAAATAAGATATTGCCATAAACCCTTGATTGTGTCGAAAGGAGATATTACCATCCAACAAACTCTCTCATTTCTCCGTTCTCCGGCCAAATTACCACGATTTGGAGCCATAAAACCTTACCCTTTCATTCGTAATCGTTTATTCTCTGCAACTTTCGGTTTCTGAGCTCATCGGAAAAACACTGCTCACTACTTTGATGGTTGCTGCGTGAACTGCCGTTTTTCACCTCTCAACAGGTATCAAATTTCCTACTTTACTTCAAGATTCAAGCTTTTTGGGACTTTAATTGCTGTTTTGACTCATATAATTATCAATTTCAAAGTTTTGATGTGCTAAATGATTATGCACATCAGGTGTTCGATGTTTTGCCTCTGAGAGACTTTTTCATACTCTGATTTTCTATCTTAATCACTGGACATGGGAATCCAATATATATAATTCTGCTCATTTAAACTTATTTGGGTATGAAGTGGTATTTTTTTTGATTCAGTTTACTTATTAGGATGCTTATTTTGAGGCATTACTCTCCACCAGATATCTTTGGAAGATTGCCATTCCTTCAATCCCCACAGAAAGTTAGAAATTGTGTGGTAAGCCTCAATTGTTCTTATGACTTTGGCATTGGTTTTCAGGGAGTGTTTGGACTTTGGGTGTTGCTTTTCAAATTGATTGTTTTGTTGTCAATCATAAACCATTGAAACTGCACTCTTGATTACTTAGTTTAGGTGATGGTTATAATAAATCGCATAATATGAGTGTTCCTATGAATCAGATGTTATTCTGAACTCTGTTAATACACGCGAAGATTTTATGCTGTTGTGGTGAAACTATTTGCAACTGAGGCACTACACTGCTAATTGTTATCGTTATTAAACATGCGTTTTATGACTTAAGGTCTTTCTATTTGAACTTAAGCTACTTTCTTGGAAACTTCTGTTCATATGGTTACCTTGCATACTAAGCAAGCGAATTCACTACCTTTCTTTAACTGTTTCTTTTGTCCTTCAAAGAATGGTGTGTCATCTTCTTTCTTAGAACAGATAGTTTTTTAAAATTAGGTTAATTAGTAAATCATCTACTTTGGGTTTCTCATTTACATCATGGATGTCTTATTTGAGAACATGTACTTCAAGAATATGTGTAAAGTGACAAGATATTGGGAGCTTATTGCACAATCCTTGCAGAGTTGCAGTATGACATGTTTAATGTTTTTAGTGAACCTTATTATTAAGAATAACAGCGGGCCTTGTGTTATCTTTATGCATTGGCATGTCATATTAGAACTCCATACAGCTTTAGTTGGCAGAAGAAGAATCAAAGATAGAAATATTTACTTAGTTTCTTATGTTTTTATTCAGAAAAGCAAAATGGTTACATATCTAAATGCCAGTTTGATTTTCAGGATGTGTACTTGAAGAAAAATATCAAATAGTTGCTACTTTGAAAATTTTATCCTCTTCTCTGTTTTTTCACATCAGCTGTCGTAATTTATAGGTATGTGCAGCTAAAGGTCCTCGACCAAGATATCCACGAGTATGGAAAACAAGAACAAAAATAGGAACGGTTTCTAAGTCATTGAAACTTGTTGAATGTGTAAGTTATTTTCCTCGGCGTCGCTGTTAGTTTCAGGGTAAATGGTTTTACAATATGATGAGTCATATCGCGTTCTTATAAGAGGAAGTCATATCATTGAAACTAGTTTTTCTCCATTATGTGTCACTGTGTCAGATAAAGGGATTATCAAATGTCAAAGAGGAAGTCTACGGTGCTCTTGATTCTTTCATTGCATGGGATTTAGAGTTTCCTTTAATTACTGTGAAAAAGGCTTTAAAAGCACTTGAACATGACAAAGAATGGAAAAGAATAATTCAGGTAAAACGTTGTAATCTTTACATATTCATTTTGATTTTTGTGGGCATCTTAAAGTAGTTCTTAATCACACGGATTAAAGGTAACCAAGTGGATGTTAAGCAAAGGCCAAGGAAGAACAATGGGAAGCTATTATTTACTGCTATATGCTTTGGCAGAAGATGGAAGAATTGATGAAGCTGAAGAGCTATGGACGAAACTATTTTCTGATAATTTACAAAGTATGCCTCGAATATTTTTTGATAGAATGATTGCCATCTATTACAAGAGGGATATGCATGACAAAATGTTTGAGGTACTTTTGTATTTGGATCATTATTGTATAACCAAATGTTGTACTTTACTTGCAACACTGCTTGAACTACCAATAAAGCATGAGTACATGTATTCTTTTACTTGCATCTGATGCTAGTATTTGTAATTAGGTTTTTGCTGACATGGAAGAACTTGGCGTACGACCGACGGTTTCAATCGTGAATATGGTTGGAGACGTGTTTCAGAAGCTGGGGATGTTGGACAAGTACCAGAAATTGAAGAAGAAATACCCGCCGCCTAAATGGGAGTACAGGTACATTAAAGGAAAACGCGTTAAGATCCGGTCAGAAAATCTTAAAGAACCTGAGAATGCTAACAAAGAGATGAATGAGTTTAGCAATAAAATTGACAATGATGAGGACTTGAATTCAGATGAATCTGAAGTGGTTGAAGGTGGTGAATCTGAAATATCTCCTTCTGTGCCCTGCTATTGAGGAATCTATGTGTGTGATTAGTATTAGAATCATTCTGTCATATGATCTTTGCTGATATTGTATATTAGATCAATCAAGCACGTCATAGATATGGTGTGAATCGAACTTGGTTCTACTGCAGTTTATTCGAGCTGATCTCGAGTAGGTTTGTGAATCGGATGTAATGGAGTTTATCTTAGTCAATCTCGAGTGGGTCATGAGTGACATGCTTCATTTACTTAAACTGTTTAAATCATTAGACACCACACATTATTGACGTGTTTGTGTGTTTTTTTTTAATTATTATTTTTGGCTCCGTGTTATTTACTTCTACTATGTAACCTTATGTTTTATGTAAAAGCAAGCATGTAGACTGGTTAATAATCTAGGACCTTACAAGTAGGATAACCATGTAAATAGTTATTAGATAAATATAGATGTTAGCTACATAATTTTTTGACTACAAAAAATATACCTAAGCGTGTTACATTAAGGTCCCTATCTAATACAAATATCAAGTTAATATTAGTGGTAGAATCAGAAACTCTTTTCAATAGATCATTGATATTTGGTATCTGGACGAGGGACTTGACTGTAATTTTTTTTTGTCCGAATCGGGTTGGGTCACACGTCGTAAGAATGTGATTTTAGTTTTGTTCTGGTGATTTTATATCTTATGGGTTGTGTATCAATTTGTTAAATCATATATAACCTTAATTGTATATATTCCTATATAGTTACTCCAGTAGATGATATACTCACAAAACATTAAAATGCAAAATATACCAAAGAATCGTATTGATAAATAAATTGATTAATAATAGTGAAACCGGGTTCGGCCCAACCAGGTTTTTTGTACCCTGGTTGAGGCAAAACCGGGTATAAATCTGGGTCGGTTTCGCCTACTTGAAAACCTTATTTAGTAAAATAAAGATGGTCATCTTGGAAGCAAGTGTGTCTCTACACACTATGAAAGAGATCTTAGCAAAACACATATTTTTGCGACAATAAAACAAACCATTTATTTTTTCTAGTTTAAAAAACTTTATAAATGAAAGAAAATGACCAATGTAATGATTATCGTTTTCCACTCATCTCTCCAAAATTTTAAAAAAGAAATAAGAACAAATTAGTTTGACTCTTAGTGTATAAAAACATGTTTAAGTAGAATTATTCACATTAGCTTCCCTATCTCAATACCTATAATTTATCTACAAATCACCATCTCTAATTCATTTCATATTTTTCTAACAATCTTTCACACTCATTTCTCATATCTATAATTTGCATGTTTTGTAAGTAGGTGATCCCAAATTTGTAGTAGGGAATGGGGTATATGATGAAAGATCAAATTACAAAAATTATTATAATTTCTTTAAAATTTAAAGATAAGAATAAAACTATGAGAAACCAAATATGAATGCTGTTAAAGCATATATGAACAAGTAGTTTGATGTTTTTATGTACAAGAACCTACAAGTGTAAAAATATGGAACGTTAATCAAGGAATATACAGCAATTTAGAATTGTATTTTTCTCTCGAAATAATTTAGCATTTAGTGGACTTTTACCCATATATATATGTGTGTGTGTAAAATCATTAGTTAGTTTAAAAATGGGACAATAAAGCCTTATTCAAGTCTTGTTAATCATCAATGTGAAGTTTCATCCTCTTTGTAATTAATCTTTAATCATACCGTTATTGACTTGAACGACCACTACTCTTCTTTATTTCTTCTTTGTGTCCCAATGCTATTAGTCAGGGGGAGTTGGCTAGGTGACGATACAATAGCGCCTACACGACTCCGCGATACCACGGTGAACACAGCCCCGTCACTAAAAAATATGGCACAACAAGGTGAAATCATGAGGAGGGTGCGAGTGAAGAATTCATTTGTTATTATTTTGTTCACATAAATTATTAATTTGGTTTTTCTTCGGTAACTTTTGATAGCTCTTAGAAAAATATGAATGCACTAATTATGTGTAACTTTTATTCTTGACATTCTATCATACATTTTATTAACAATCGATTTGTTTTCAAACGTTTCAACGTTTGTTTCTCTTGTGGTTGTGGTTTTACGCCTCTCGCAATGAGGGGTCCTTAAAATTAGTTTATAGAAAATTATGAAAAGGAAGGAATAATACACATTCTGTAATGTATATTATTGTTATAAATATAACATCTATATGAGAGTGTGTGTGTATATGTTGAGTTGGACAAAGGGCTCTACTTTGTTTTTCATTCCCTCGTGACTCCCCCCCCCCCTTCTTCTATAAGACCATCATCCCTTCTCTATATTGCTTTCACTCTCTATTTCATACACATTTATATCGAGAATTTATGTCTACTTAACATCATGAATATGAAAATAACTTGATTATCGAAGGGTGGTCTCGAGGCGACAAACTTGGGGCCCCTCATAACGAGCATCCTCTTGGTTGCGGCTCCATCTCATGCTCAGGAAAGGATAGATCCGGTTCACATTATTCCAAGACCCTTTCCCAACAATAGTTGTTTCAACAAAGTGAATTTATTCCACTAAATATAGAATAGTAAAAACGTTAACTGTATAAATGAAATTTGAATAACATTATAAACTCAGTCATGTGGTAAAATTTTTATAAGACTAGCAGTAGATGAGTATGTGAGTTGTCGTTTTAAAAAAAATAGTTAAATTTTTTGTTAATTTATATTTTTGTAACAGGTAGTTATATTAACGTATTTCTAGCATTGTTAGTGGAGTAAGCTTAAATGAATGTGAAATATCTTTTTAATGTATTATAATGCCCAAATGGTAGAGGCATAAGTCCTTTAGAAAGGAAGTTTCACTTTCAAATACTAGGCGAGGTGTAAATTGTGTAATTTAAGTGTTGAGTTCTATCTAGGCGTTCTAAAAAATATAAAATAATAATAAACCTTCTCCTAAATACTAAAATAGTTAAATGTGACTTAGAGACTGTTTGACAACCTCTTAATGGTTCAGATGTTTGAATAATTCAACATTTAATAGTTTAGACTGTTTGTTTCGTGAGCAAATGTCTGAATGATTCAGACATTTGTCACTGAATGATTAAGTATTATATATTATATTACTCATGTTCAGTGTAATCGCCTATAAGAATGATCTTGGCCGTTGAAAGATGCTGAAATTAAATCCAGTCTGTTTAAACTAGACGGTTACAGAGTGGTTTTTGATGGTTTCTAAAGGCAGATAACTTCTACGATAATGGCGGGAGCGGTTGCTACAATTCCGCAGGTGAAAAACATGGGTGGGTTGTACAACCCGTAACCGTTTAAACTTGGCTATAAAAGCAATAATATTTTGTTTTTGAGGGTCGGTTATGTATCTGAAAGGAAAAAGGAGACAAGAGATCAATGGAAATGATTAGTACGAGTACCACACCAACCAGAGATTCACCAAAGTTGAAGGAGTTAGTATCATAAGATCTTCTTCTACGATGGATTACACAAGTTGTTGCCTCACTTCTTTGCAGTTAAGGTTTAAACTCCCCTTAAATCTCTCTGTATTTTCTGCTCGTCTACATCACTTAGTATCACTGTGTCATCAGATGCTTGAGTTCATCACTTCTCAATTTCCGATTTCTGGTTTAGGTTTACGCAAGAGGAGTTTAGGCGTGTGAAGCTTATTACAATATCGTCTAGGTGGATATACTCCTCTTGCGTAAACCTGATGACACAGTGATACTAATATCTTGAACTTTATTACAATACGATGGTGCTACTTATTATAATCTTAAAAGACTCAGTGAGTTAGATCAAGACCTACCCAGAATGGTTTGATACTACTGTTTACGCTACGAGTAAGTTGCCAGATTTTATGAATTTCATATCGTGTGTTCATTTGAGATTGTTTCGTGATTAGGTTTTTGTTCTTTATGCGCTAAATTTGAGATGTCTGATATCAAGCATTTACCTAGATTTCACTTTTATAAATATCATTTAGTTAAGGTTCTTGTGTATATGGCTTCACGACATCTATCTTCAACAATACTCAAAAGTTAGATATACTTATATAGTAAAGTGGCATTTTATACTAATATCCATATTGAGTTTTTCCCAATTTTCAATAGTTATATATTTGAGTACTGTATCATATTTACAACTAAATTTTAATCTCAAATTTACAATTGACTAGCTGACTGGATTAAATAATCGAAGCGGGATGAGTTATCTTCACAATATCGTCTAGGTGGATATACTCCCCAACAAGATGGAGCTACATATGTGATGACTAATATCTTTATACCAGTAAGCAAATGTCTTTTTTTTTTATGAAGCTTAAATGTGTGATAATTAGACTAAATATTATGATAATTGGTGTACGTTTTTTTTTCTGTAGTTAGCATTTGAACTCAATTCAAATCCTTGAATTTGAATTTATTTGTTATATTTTCAGGTTTGAATTATTTGTTGGTCGTTCTCCTATTTTTACTAATTCAATACATGCTTTTATGGAGTATATCAATTAGGTATGGGCCACTAAACCAGATTCAGCTGTAAACCATAATTTTGTGATATACATAGTCAACTTTATGCTACTTTCTAGATACGATGAAGTATCCAGAAACGATTAGTGTAATCTTCAGAAGCTTTCTTAGAGGTTTTCTTAATAAGGTTTTATTATATATTGCTGAAATATTTATATTTTGTAAATTGTATGCATTTTTGTGCTTTTTTATTTTATTATGATCAACTTGCAGCATTAGTGAGAACACAAACCTCAGAGCATGCTGACTTGTTCCAAGTCTTTGTGTAACACCCCAACCAGAGAAGGCTGGCGTGTCACTATCATGATAATCAAAATCCAAAACATCATTCCATTATTCATAACGATTAAAAGTTAAATAACCAAAAAGAAAACACTAGTCTAAAATCCAATAGAAAAGTCATTATATCAAATTAAATAAACTCTTCTTTATGCAGAATTCCACTCTTCACTCCCCTCCCCGATGACCCTGCTGACCTGACGTGCATGAAAACAAAAGCACGCCTGAGCATAACGCTCAGTGAACGGAATAACTAGATAACAAAAATAAACAGATATAATGATGACAGAGGATAACATAATATCGAATATAACATAACCCAAGCTAATAATCATATCATATAATAACTGAACAGAGGGAACACAGATAGCGAGCCCGTGAACCAATGTGAAATGGAGTATGGGCAGACATACAGACCATTCACCAGAGACCTAAATGGAGTGGTGTGCAACCATCCATCAGGAAATACATGACTAACCTAGGATTGATCCATACGCCTCTGAGGAAATAGTAATATAACAGGATGACCAACATAATTTCAGGGTCCTCTTTAGAGACGCCGTGATCTCAGCTTACCGTCACGATTGGTGCCACGTTATCGATGCCGCAATAACGCGTCATGGTCACCCCCAAGATAGGGAGAGCTCGGGTAACAAATTTCAACAATATAAAGTAGTCTAGCTACTTATAACAGAATCAAAAGCAAACTAACTACGTATGACAAGAATCAAAACTAGATATGAACAAGAATCAAATATGAGACAAAAATCAGGAATCCGTACCTCCGTTAAGCAAGCAAAAAAAACAAACAAGCCGCGTACTCCTCACGAACGCTGAGGACCTACACTTTATTTATAGTTTAAATTAAATTTCTAGAACCTAAATTTAACTTCTTATGCCTTCAAACACTATATTTATTTTACTTAATATGTTAGCACCCCACTATCCAAATTATCTCATTTATTATCCAACTAAACTTATAATTCTACATATATTCCTTTATTTTATTTTACTTATCTAGCATCAATTAGATCAATATATATATA